>JAODUP010000509.1:270000-295136 GCA_025642065.1 Paralvinella palmiformis | reverse complement strand
AACAAAGAAAAATAAGAAAGAGTTGACGAATATCGCCAAACTAATGAGTGAGCAGTATAATTATAATCAATCAAATTCATTACTGTATTACAGTCATTAATAATGAGATATTATTTTGCTTGCAGATGTCTTCATATGAGTTGTCCATGTATTTTTTCTTCTTAAAATAGTTTTTGATTAGTTCAAATAAACATGAACTCTGTGGGTCTTGTTTAAATTGTTAATATGTTGTATTTATCACATAAAATAATAAACACAACTATATATCTGAGATAATATATTCAGAATTAGTTTTTTAATGCAAAATACAGTTCCTGATATGTGGAGTTGTTTCTAATATAGTACATTTCAATTCGGTCAAATACATGTCCCTTTCAAAGTTTGAATATGATGCTTTACAGCAAGATATATGTAGCGGTTGATCTAAAATAGTTGTACTATCTACAGTGTGAGTGATTTCACAATTTGACTTCTGCATGCCATTTGGGTCAAATGTCTTTCCGAGACAACTGTAATGAAGTTCCCATGTTATTAATTAAAGTAAATAGTATGAGTAAAGTCAATACAATTTTCATAAACATTCATGCAGCTTTCTATACTGAAAGAATTTCAGATGTATAATAAGAAAATTATTGTGAAAATACCTGATTTGTAACAAATACTATTGTTTCAAAATGTTGAGTGTTTTGAATAAATCACAGTTCCATGTATACAATGGATTACTTTCTACATCAACTATGTTTGTGATCAAGGCCTATTACCTATATTTTAAATTAAATTAAATCATAGAACATATCTTTACATGAACCTGCTGCAACAAGTTTACAGACTTAATTGCATAGTCTCAGCTGAGATGACAGCTATCCTTGTGTTCTCGTTTTTGTGGTGTAAATGCAGAATGTCGTAAAGTGAGCAATCTTTTCTGAATAAAATTAATCATTAAACTGAAGACAACACTCAAAGGAAACGTTCATCTTATTAGATTAAAGAATATAAGTCTAACTTTACCATAGACATCGAAATGGATTAACATATGAGAGTAAAGTGATTCCTTTCAATCGTTTATTAAAGAATCGTTATACTGTGCTTAAGGGTAAAAATTAAAAGTCGAAAATCCAGAGAGGAAGCTGTTTAAGGCAAAGGACATGATGACGAGGGTAAATTTATCAGAATTTAATGAACTACTTATTGATTACCAAATATAATTATTTGCTCTGATATACGTCTATCAGTGTGGCAGGTAGCCATATTTGGGATTGTTTACAATTACTTCGTGACTATAATATTGATATTTTTGGAAGTCTAAAGGCAGTAGCTGTAATGTGGTTATATCTAAACTATTATAAATTAAGGGTGTTCATTGTTGTTCGTTAGTGACAAAAATGGAAGTATTTATCAAATGTATTTCGCCTTAAAACATTTTATCTCACTTATTTATATACATAAAAACAGTCAACGAAATTAAAAATCAGATTCGTATTTGAATAGGTTCAGCATACTACTAATAACTAATTAAAATATTTACTATGTAACTCATTATCCGTTTAAATATAATAATAAAAAAATCTGGAATTGACAATTATGGGAGAATATCTTTTAATGATAATAATACTATTAATAATAAACTTATTTAGCGTCAAAATCCTGGAAAAGAATCGAGCTCAATGGAGTACAAGGAATGAGTTCCAAAGTGTAGGTACAACAACTGAAGAAGCAGCGACATATCAGAGAAATTGTTTCCGGAAATTAAAATCACTATAAAGATTACGTACAGTTTGTGACGGTATAATGCTATGAATAAGGATGGACATGGAGAAGAAACGAGTAGGTTTGCTGCGTTGTCTAGATGTACATTGTATAATAACTAAATCCGTTTTATCTGTATTGAGCCTAAGTTAAGTGTTTTTCATCGGACAAGAGATATAACCGAGACAGTCACTTTAGTAATACAAAATTATGTCCGCTGTAGATAAAGTTATGTATATACTTGGGTGTCATCTGCACATAAATGATCGTTTATTATGTTGCTGTGAATAAGAAGGCTTAATGGTGTAGTATACAAAATACACAGAAGCGGACCAAGAACAGAACCTTCGAAAATGCTGCAAAACATGGGAACTGCCTTTGAAATACAGTTTCTTATTTTTATTGATTGAGACCTATTTTTTAAAGATTGAGCGGATCTAAGTGAGTCCTGTATCCGATATGCCATACCAATCAGAGAAGCGATCTAGAAGAACAGAGTAATCGATGGTGTCAAAAGGTGCAGATAAATCTAAGTGTTAGTGATGTGACCTTTCCTGTCCATGTTTAGTAATAGGTTATTGTGAACTTTCAGTAAAACGGTTTCTGGGTAATTTATGTGTACGCAATCTGAAGAAAAAAAACATTATACAAACATTACAGTTAAATGAATATTCAAACGACTTGATACATCCTTTTCTAATACTTTAGATATGAAAGATATATTAGAAATAGGTCTATCGCTGTTTAGGTCATTGACTGATGAAGATGCTTTCTTAAAAATGAGAATGGAACACACCAGAGATTACTGATATATATATATATATATATATATATATATATATATATATATATATATATATATATATATATATATATATTATTTGGAATTGGAATAATTAGTGTGTAAAGACAAGAATTTAGCAGAAATATAGGCATAGGATCAATTTCTCAGAACTTATTAGGGGATGATAAAATCAGAAACACAAGTGGTTGTGCCGATTTATTATGGACGGATCTAACATTGCTGATAGGCAAGTGGATATTTTGCGAAATGGAAGGGTCTGGATTCGTATGTATGTCACATGCTAGTAATATACAGACTGTGAACAAAATTTGGCAGAATGTGGAAGAAGAAGCCTGTTAGTAGTGGTCATAGAGAATGAAACAGAAACTACAAACTTTATACAAATTTAAAACTGTTGATGGCTTTCTTATACTATCCTCAAAACAGGAAATACTAATTGTGGTTGTTATTTCCCAATAACAGTGTCATAACATCTAGATGACAGAGATTTACACTGGATGAAGAATGTTACACAATCTGTACCACTAGTCACAATTAGTTGAATGCCAGCTTTACACAATCACCTCAAAACAGAGTTTAATAGGGAAAATAGAAATACTAATTTTTCAGTGGAATCTTTGTCGATATGGCTTTTTGATAAACTGGATAATATCAGCTTTCTTTCATCATCTATTTTGGATGACATATTGGATAATTCGGAATGTTATGCATTTTCAGTAGTCAAGAGTTCTCACTTCCTTATCACAGTTAGAGAATGTTACATACAAACTGTACCACTTGCCACAATTGGATGAGGGCCAGATTTACACAATGTTCCTCAGATATTGCCTAAACACAGTAAGAGAAGGCGCTGACTTAAAGACATCAACTTTCTTTAGACTATAACCGGCTTAGATAAAACAACCATAATAGAATGGCCATGAACGATTCTTGAGACAGAGTTCAATAAATGGAATAATGTCAGTTTCATCTTGTAGGTGACATTTTAATTGTCTTTAAACACTCCTACAATCAGATTATAAAGCGTTCATTTCACTTTTCTGCCATAATTTAATTGATAATCATCAACACAGTACAAGATAATCTGTCTCATAAACATTATAAGCTACTGGTGTAACACTGCTTCTGTATTGTAACATATTGTGTCTTCGGTGATTATGTGATCTTTTTGAATTGTAATATGTTTGGTCTGTAATTAAAAACACCAATTTGCATCAGTATACAAGTTTAATAGCCATTACCTGTTGACAAAAATGAATCCATTAAATGTCTTTATGACCTTTAAGGTTACATAGATATAACTACAATTTTTGGTGTTAAACATGTCGCTTACTCGGATTATCCAGATGTTAATCTTGAGGTCATTATCATATCAATGAAATGAGACATGGTAAATATATGGTTTTGAAAGTAATTTTGCAATCGATATGTTATTAATACAAATAGGAATATTTATTTCCTATTTCCAAATTGCACCATATAAAAAATGTTAACGACGAAAATGTTATATATAATGCCTACCTAATAAAAGAAACGGGAGAAGCAACATAACCATAAAAGATTGTCATCCTCCGACCCCAATATAAGCCAAGGAATTTTTTCAATTTAAACGTATTGATTCGTTGTGTGTTTATAAGTATACTTTACAACAGTAGGACTTAAAGGAACAGTCCACCATCAGAAAATATTTTTAAGATATGTAATGTTTAGAACAGTAACCCACATTTCCACAATAATAATCACGAAATATATCTGATATCATAGATAGAGGGAAATAATCCAATTTACTGTAGGGCCGCCATTACGGCTGCCACAAAAGCCAGATTCGAAGGCGGGAAGGAGAAAACTGAAATACTCTGACGTCACATGGGCGCTCTCCAGACTTACGCGGGTTATAGTTTGTCTAGAGTGTTAATATCTGAGTAATTTTGAATCATCTTCCTCTTGTCAGGTTCCTTCTGGCTCAAACTGATATGGTTGTGTGTCATTCATGACATAATTTTAACAAGATAATGCCGTTTCGTTCTGGAAAAAGGTTCAGTTCTTGGTCCTCTGGTTTTCACAATGTATACCCGTCCCCCTGGGATCATTGCGCAGCGATATTGGGTTAAATATTACAGGTCATCCAGTCAGATACTACTGCAGGTGCCAGTGTCTCGGCTCGAGTCATATGGTGATTGTGCATTTAATGTTGCAGTCCCCACTTTGTGGAATAGGTTGCCGCCAGATATTAGAAATGTTTCGTCTCTTGAAAATTTAATATTGATTTTACAGATAAATAATAATTATATTTTAAATCTCTTATAGTTTTTTTTACAGTCATATTATTTGGGGTATTATTATATTACATATTATTTGTATAGCGCCTTTGAATGACTCCTGCTAGAGGGCACTCTATTGCATATACATTATTATTATTATTAACACAATTTAAACATCTGTGTTAAATGTTGTATCAAGACAATATTAATCTGGTATTCTATGATTTACAATAACTTAATTTACCTGCATCGTACGAAATGGCTGATATCCTGTTTTTTTAATTCCTCGGGTGTTTTACAAAAATATATTTCGATCAACATCGACGTCGAAACTAGTCTGAAAACGTAAGGAGGCTCTCTCTCTCTCTCTCTCTCTCTCTCTCTCTCTCTATATATATATATATATATATATATATATATGGTAACAGTTAGATAATACATAGATAATACATAGGTAGGTAAATGATAAATGATTAAATTTAAACCATTAACGGCCACTCGCCAGGTGGCAGATGTGATATGGTTGGAGTACTACAGATGAAGAATAACAAGCATTAATCACCACACACATCCCCCCGATATACACGTTGTTTAGGTTCCGGGCTATATTATTTGAAACGGAATGGCTGAGTAGAGCGAGTGCTGGCAGTATACTACAAGTGATAGATGTGTTGATTGAATTATTGTTAATTCAGATGTGATGTATGAGAACGCTTCGTATAATGACAGCTCTAAGAACGACTGGAACAGATGGTAACTGTGTGGCTTGTGACTGTTGATTGTTTATTAATAGAGATGTCTTTATGATGTTTATATGGCTAATAATGATAGGTAATTGGTGGTTTTTTTATATCGAGTGTGACCTACTTATCTCATTGACCAATCACCATCGTCTACCAAGTCAACTCTCTGCTGTTTTTCATTTAGTCAAGAAAATAAGTATACTTATATTTATTAATATATAATCTCAGTGAAAAGTATAATTAATTTTGTGCCGATAATGTGAAATATATTTTTTATATGAATTATCTCATAAATTCAACTAATCGGGATCACAAACAGATGATGAAGCATTATGATTTTTAAGTCCAATTTGTTATCATTCCTTCCAAATTAGAACATAATGGTTGAGTACATGCACGAATAAGTATTTGTATATCAGGTTGCATGCATATATCTGTCCATCAATCTCCCACACATCGGGAATAAATCATTTGAAGCATACTGACTCCACTTTCGTGCTGTTTTTAGGTCAACGCGGGGATATCTAATTACGTACACAAGAGTTTAATTTATAATTCGTTATTTGTCAAGAGCGAGTCATAATGTATCCCTAACTTGGATTTAACTCACTTAATTCATATTGATTATCAGAGAAAATAACTAATTAAAGTAAAACGAAAACTGGTCTCCATTGTCTTACTAACCTTTAAATGCAAATTGATCAAATTTCAGTCAGCGAGGATGTTGAGCTGATGTTAATTTTCAATCAGTCGAAAGATCTCTCCAGTTAAGGTCCGGTATTCACTGATCGGCAAAATTTCACAATCGAATTGAACTTTTTTTATATCGAAAGTCATCTAACAAAGAAAAACAAGATAAGGTGGATAATTATTGTGAAACCCATCAATGATTAGTATTATCCATCTAATTATAATCAATGAAGTTCATCACTTAATCATTCATCAGGTGTGATGTCATAAATTCAGAACCTCATATTTGGTGAAGAGCACGTCATCGACTTTCTTTTCCGATTAAACTTAACAATTAATCATCACTCAAATGATACGTTTTATTAGACTATAGAG
The DNA here is from genome assembly GCA_025642065.1 of Paralvinella palmiformis. Lineage (NCBI taxonomy): Eukaryota > Metazoa > Annelida > Polychaeta > Terebellida > Alvinellidae > Paralvinella > Paralvinella palmiformis. The sequence goes on along the minus strand of JAODUP010000509.1, from coordinate 288,516 downwards.
TGTACACATTCCATGAGTCAGTCTAGGTTTCTTTGAGTTGCATTGCCAAAGACATTTGTTTTGGTTCAAGATATAATACTAAAGTTTCCTTTCAATCGTTTATTATGGATCGTTAGACTAAGAAAGAGGACACGTGTATATCAACTCCAAGTCGTGGATATGCTTATAGGCAAAAATAGAAGTCGAAGATCCTGATAGATATAAGCCGTACAAAATAAAGAACAAAAATCTGAACAAAGTGTCATGTTGACTAATTGGAACATGTAGCTGTCCAGACGTTACTGATCCAGAGAAGAAGACAGTGATGTATGTGAATCCAGTAGAGAAAAATCATACAGTACGAGAAACAACAATAAGGAGGCGCCTGTCAGAGACAACAGAAGAACAGATTAGAAAGGGAAAAGAATTAAGGAAGAGCACAGTTACTACCCTAATACCAACACCAAATTCCTTCAATAGGTCAAATCAGTCAAGTTAATATCTACAATATCTGAAAATCCAGAAAAATATACCAGAGACATCATCATCATATGTTAAATCTGCGTCAGCTGTTGTAGATAACGAAGGATCCAGAAAACACAGTGAGCTCCTTAAACGTGGTTTCAAAAGGAGATTAAAAATCAGCCTATTAGTATCTGAAAGAACAATCTATTTGACAAAACATTTAAACATATCAAAATGCAAATTTGAAGACTTGGTTATCTAAGAAATAATAAAAGTTGAAATCTTGAGATTTTTAAGTGTCGTTTTCTCTTGAATTTCACACAACTGTTATAGAATATTTTGACCATGAATTATCTATGCGTATCTTTTCGACGCAAGTTTATAAAATTCAACATGGTAATTCTACAAATTTAAAGCAAAAATAAAATTATTCTCACTTTTGATTTATGAAATATATATAGTCCCAAGACTAAAACTACTCATATCTAAAATTATCCACCTTTACCTTTTGTAGATAAGGTCAAGTTAAGGGATGTTTTGGTCGTTTGTAGATAAGGTCAAGTTAAGGGATTTTTTGGTCGTTTGTAGATAAGGTCAAGTTAACTGATGTTTTGGTCGTTTGTAGATAAGGTCAAGTTAAGGGATTTTTTGGTCGTTTGTAGATAAGGTCAAGTTAACTGATGTTTTGGTCGTTTGTAGATAAGGTCAAGTTAAGGGATGTTTTGGTCGTTTGTAGATAAGGTCAAGTTAACTGATGTTTTGGTCGTTTGTAGATAAGGTCAAGTTAAGGGATGTTTTGGTCGTTTGTAGATAAGGTCAAGTTAACTGATGTTTTGGTCGTTTGTAGATAAGGTCAAGTTAAGGGATGTTTTGGTCGTTTGTAGATAAGGTCAAGTTAACTGATGTTTTGGTCGTTTGTAGATAAGGTCAAGTTAAGGGATGTTTTGGTCGTTTGTAGATAAGGTCAAGTTAACTGATGTTTTGGTCGTTTGTAGATAAGGTCAAGTTAAGGGATGTTTTGGTCGTTTGTAGATAAGGTCAAGTTAAGGGATGTTTTGGTCGTTTGTAGATAAGGTCAAGTTAAGGGATGTTTTGGTCGTTTGTAGATAAGGTCAAGTTAAGGGATGTTTTGGTCGTTTGTAGATAAGGTCAAGTTAACTGATGTTTTGGTCGTTTGTAGATAAGGTCAAGTTAACTGATGTTTTGGTCGTTTGTAGATAAGGTCAAGTTAACTGATGTTTTGGGTTAAATTATATAGCATTAACTTCTACTATAGCTTGTAACTAGAGTGCAACAGAGAAGATTATTTGTAAACAGTACTAAAGGATAGTAAGTGAGATGCTGTTGTAGTTGGTGAAGCAATATTGGTAGCATTAGGAAAGGTAATTTTGTCTGAAGAGTCTAATAATACGGAAATAATTCTGAGAATAGTCCGCTTTCCTAATTAGCTAATTATACACAATGAAGAGCCATAAAACATTATTAGTTGAATACCTGCATTAAGTAACAATAAACAGTGAATTATCTGTAACATTGTAGATAGATAAACATAGATCATTCAGGACCACAATGGAAGTAAGTGTTTTTGTACTATTCTGATATTTTAAGGTATTCACGTATTTTACAATTATATGTACTTCTACTAATATATAAAATAAACAAAATCAAATCGAAAATGAATACAAAATGGATTATTTTATTAAAATTTAAGAAACATATTCTTCTTAGTGAATGAATTAATAAGATAAAAAGTCATTCGGTGTTTAATTGAGCCATTTATTTGAAGCAGAATTATGTAATCGTTGACTTAAATATTGATTTATTACGTTTATGAACTGAACCAATCACCCAGAATTATATATTATATTATGTTTAATATATTACACATTTCTTATATTAGTGGAGAGGACATTATAATGAGGGAAAGACTGAGGGCAGAAAGAGACGGGAGGGTGAGGAAAACAGGCAGACAGGCAGACATACAGACAGATAGATAGACAGGCAAACGGGAAGGCAGACAGGCAGAATAGATAGATAGATAGATAGATAGATAGATAGATAGATAGATAGATAGAGACAGAGAGAGCCACGATTCAGATCATTCTAGTGGCTGTTAATGTTTCTTATTTTTACGGCCTAGTTTTAATATTAACTTTTATTGAATGTGTTACTGTGGTTTATGGACCTATAATTGGTGACTGACATAACATTATATTATGACCGATAAAAACGTCACCACATTCTACAGATCTATAACTATAGGTAACCAGTGAAAACAATAAACCAGTAATGACGACCTTTTATCTCAGTGAAAATTAATGTTTCAAAGTCAAAACCTTTCTAGATACTAAATAATGCTATTCTTGTATTGATATTATTATTATTATTATTATTATTATTATTATTATTATTATCATCATTATTATTGTCATTATCATTAATTAATTGTTTATTCTTTGACTCCTTCCCCCCCGAAGAGATCATGACATATAAAATTTGTATCACCCAAAATCAAATGACGATAATGCTGAAAACATTTTTAATGAGATGGCTTAAAAATTATAAATGGTTTATGAATTAATGATAGAATGAAATACCTTAGAGCTCGTTCTATGGCTTACTTGGAATGTAATTGAATTTATCTAGCAGGAAGTTTTTCATACTGATCCCCACTGCGTTTGATCAATATCAATTACCTATGTTCAGCAGTTTATTATATTTATGTTAAACGCTTTCATCCAAATTATCTTGAGTCTAGAAAAATGGAGTTTGCTAGACTAGCAACATTTTAAATTTCGATATTATTATTTTTACTTTACTCAATCGTTATCATAAATCGATTCCTCCTCAGAAATGGAAAACGTTATAAGAAAACTTTAATATCGACACACTTCTAATGCTCACCTCAATTTTTATATTTTTGTCATTGTCTTAGAAATATGTGGTTGATAATGAAATTATTACAAATCTGAGATGCAAAGATAATGAAAAAAAAGAAGCCCGACTGAATATATACAGTGAATAGGATATTTTGTGATATTTGTTAGATACAAAAGATGAGCTTAACCCTCTTCTGTTTATCTAAACATGAACTCCGTCATAATATAAATTAAGGAAATAAATTAAGCTTTATTTACCAACACAATAAATTATAACATTATGTGTGTTGATATATTTAAATTAACTATCACCTTTATATAGCATTATGTGTGTTGATATATTTAAATTAACTATCACCTTTATATAGCATTATGTGTGTTGATATATTTAAATTAGCTATCACCTTTATATAGCATTATGTGTGTTGATATATTTAAATTAGCTATCACCTTTATATAGCATTATGTGTGTTGATATATTTAAATTAGCTATCACCTTTATATAGCATTATGTGTGTTGATATATTTAAATTAGCTATCACCTTTATATAGCATTATGTGTGTTGATATATTTAAATTAGCTATCACCTTTATCAACCGTTCGGGTGATCCAGACAGATCGGAATATTATAATTACGATTCACATTAAAGAACACATTGATCGGGTGAATCATTTATATTAGATTTTGTTATTATAAGAAAGTCCAATGAAAGATGATATGTTGTACAGGTGATAGATATTTCCATGGCAAGATTTTGACATATATTTCAGGTGACATTACAAGTATCACGAACTTGGCTTATATATAACAACAAAGATAGATATCATTTTTGTATTATGAAGCTACATATCATCATAAGTAATTTATTAAGGCACAGGTTACATACCAAAGTGACATGCTATAGATATAACTTTCTTCTGGGTACTTTGAACATTCAACCCTCACCCCACACCCTATTCATTATGGATTGTCCTTAATGCTCTGTTTTCACCAAACACTTAAGCTATTCAACGGTATTTTGTGCCAGAGATTTAAGTGACCGTTAACAATTGATTACCATAAATACGTTTTTGTTGTTGTTCTGATATACGTCTATCAGTTTGGATGTTAGTCAAAGTTTGGATGGTTTCCAATTACGTGTCGACTATAGGATTGATGTACAGTAACAAAAGTATCATCATTAATCAATCAGTAGTGAAGATACTTGCCGTAGAATATACATATTGAAACAAAAAAACACCATCAGTACTTTTGACGCCTAAAATATTGGTAAAATTCTTACTGGGTTCCATCTGCTACATTTTGATTGAATAATCGACTGGATGATTCAACACATACGGGTCTTAGATCACGCCCATGACGTCATAGAATCCAATGATTCATTTCCGTACATATTCTTACAAGATGTGAATGATTCTTCGCCGCTTGACTAACGTGAATCACTAAACACTGGTATAAAAAGGTCGTCACAGTGCAACATTATGTGATTTGTTATGTTTAAATAATGCTACATTGACATTGATGTGATCAGTTTTAAAACAATTAGGTTTCATGTTAACAGAATACGCTATTCTACTGTGAAATATAGTTCACGCTATGGATATTATATCTGACTTCGTCGACATAGACATGGACATATGTATATTCACCAATTCCATACACTTGATAAAGCATAAATTAAGCTGTTGACAACAATATAAATGGATGCCTTTCCACTGGCCCTTATGAACAAATAATTTGTAATACAATAATATTACCCCTGTACCTGATATACAGATAACCTACTGGCTGCTCTTCGATCAAATAGAAATATGTTAAACACAAATATTATGAGACTGAAACATGTTAATGGACAGATATATTGTATAGTTTCACAATGTTATGATTATTGGTTGTTTGTGGCTTAACGTAACAATCGTGAAAGTATATTAGTCACTTAATAGAACATATTTTATGCGATGATTATATGATTTTTATACCTTGGCAAATGACTAATTTTGTATAAAAGGGAGACAGGTAAGAGTTCTAGCAATATATCGGAATGTCTGTCTCTTATTTTCGTTATGTTATATGCCGGGTAATAAGGGATAATATCTTATTTTAGTGCTATCAAAGTCATTCTTAATTTCCAGATATATAACAAATTTCTTACTTTTCAAAAGACAGCGTAAACACATTTCAAAACCTTTTGTTAATGTTAAATTCGACATTGAATATTCCTTTTATTTTGATCTCCAAAATGGGTACCCTTTTAACTGGAAATGTGATGTGCGCAATATCAACGAAAAGCCATACTGCATATCTAAATGTATAGATAAGAGTTTAGCCATCGCCAACAATACGATATCTGATATCTCACATATGACATACAGTACATTAACCCTCATTTCTCATATGTATATATATTATATGACTCACAATTAAACTGTATGCTAATTAATCTCTGTACTGAATAACTTTTACATATGCATATATTAGCATGTATTAGATAGTGTTTTATCTCGGCTTGTTTTAATAAATATATTCTGTTTTTTTGCTAATATTGTCCTCTATATTTGAATGCAAACGAAACAAAGACGATGATAATGGTGATTAAGAAGAAGATGATGATGATGATGATGTTTCTACGTTCCGATGTACTATAAATACTATGATATTAAATCAAATGCATTATGTCCTTTCTTTAAAGCAATTAGCTGATGTCTAATATATTTATAGACTTATACTAATAACATTGACTTTTATTGGTATTATTGATCTTTCTATTACTTATAGGGGGGCGCCTCCGTGGTCTAACTGGTAGCGCGTTTGAATCTCGGCGTGGGTATATCTGAAGGTTGTTTCATCTTTGACTTCGCTTCATTACCTTTGGAGGTCGCTCGGCCCATTTAGTCTACCATGTGCACAACAGTAGCCGTAAAACATCAATCATCAACATCATAAGCTGCAAGTCTGAGGTTCGCATATGTCCTCGGTGTTATGATGATAGTTTAACTGGAACATTAGTTGCACTGTACTCAGCACATTAAAAACTCTATTATATAAAGCGTTCAAACTGAACTCTCCGGATGCAGTACAAGATAGCAACAAAAATTAGCTTATTCTCGAGTACGAATCAGATTTTAACAGCAGTACGTTTCTATTATTAGTGAAAGGTACGCATCACTGCAAACCTAATATTTTGTTTTATGAAATCGGTTTTAATTTCAGGAATAAGTAAGCAACGGTTCTTACGCGAAAACAGTTAAGAAAAACACATATAAAGCAGCGTATGTAAATATAAAGTATGACTTTTGCTTATCTGAGCTAACAGAACAGACTTGCTGAGGTAATGGCCCCGTTAACAAATGCTGGCAAACGTCGCTACGATTTACGGATTTGAAAGCTTTCGGTATTAGACTTGATCGTTATTATAGCATCATTTGGGAAGTGAATCACCATTATACTCAATTATTTTGCGTGGATACTGCTATAATATGTGCATACATTCAACAAGCTTGAGAACAATCTGTAGCCCAAATACTATAAAGTCGAACGAGAACGTGTTTAAATATTGCTGTTTTACGGTCATTTTCTACATATTGTAGGCCAAATGACCTGAACAACCTCCAATGCTAATAAGACGAAGTGAAAGGTAAATTACCCCGCCGAAATGACCGCAGTCGGAGTTTGAACCCAGGTGCTAGAGTTATGTGATCAACCGCGTTACTATTCAGGTCATGGAGACGCCCCGAGTCAAGTGAGAAAGAGCCAAACGTATGAAACGCAGCAAGTCAAAATCCAGGAGCGTTTTTAATCACAAGACGAATGTATCCGGTTCTAAAGGACCGTACGATCATAGCTTAAGAAGGCCATTGTTTGTTATGTCTCTGTTTGACATCCTGGAATTTTGTTGTTTATATAAATTTTAAATGTTGATTATTAGATTCAGCTACCATTTCTCTATTAATTACGTAATCCATGTATACATAGTTCAGTCTCTTAGTGGACTTTAGCTCAAAGAAGGCCATTGTTTATTAAGATATTTAGATTTTTTAAACTTGTAAATGGTTCTGTACGAGCACCCGTTTGTCTGTCATCCCGTTTGTCCACCTCTATGAATTTCATTTTCCAGTTACGGGCGGTCTATTGTCTAATTTGTTTTTGTTATCAGCCACCCGATGGGTTATCTACGACGATAAATCGATCAGCGCCTGATGACATCCAGAGACAGTGCTCGATCACGCTAACGGCGATAATTACCTGGCCTATGATCTCTTTTTGTCTGACGTCAAGTCTAATAAGGGTTCGCCGTTTCACCGGATGTTGACAGGATCCTAGGTGACGTCGTTTTATTATGGTGATTAGTGGCGACGGATGACGACATCTTATTTCCGCACCGCGAATGATTACGATGGTTACGCCATAGATTACGGCCAGAAATAACAATAAACCTTCTTCCGTCAGTGCGGAATTACGTCACTCAGTCATAGATAACCTACAGACTGCGGCTCCCCCTTGTGGCTAGCTGGTACGTCATTTCGCCCCAGTACGTCCTCGTTCAGAACAATAACAACCATCTGTCACTATGGTTAATAATACTTAACGTGTATGAGGAAGAACGCATTTTCCGACCATCGCTTCCATAAAACTGGATTCGCTGGCTCGTGTCTTCACGAGATCCCCGACGACAACTGAGGCACAAAAACTTGTCAGCGTTTCCATATGAGTTAAATAATGAAAATTCCCTGATGCAGATTTCTAAATTTGCCCGACCTCCTCGTTTATGGCGTCGCAAACAGCGTACACACATAGGTTCATATGGCGAACAATATTATGGGTTCGGATTGAGTTATCACCTTATCGCGACTGATATTTCATCATCTGTTATACGATTCACGTACAGTTAGGGTGTATTGTTCTATTTTACATGAATTGGTTACTGAAGCAGAATAAAAATAACAACTTACCTGGAAAAAATCTAAAATTTGTACTTAAAATTGACACTGTTAAGGTTAGTTATTCAGATAACTAATTGCCGTTCAAATATCTCTGTTCTAAAATCATTGCGAATCATCTTGCTACTAAGGATAATTTCTCCACAAATCTTCCATCATCAACAACAAATCACTGGTGCATTCCCTGACCAGGTATATTTCTTGTATCAAACTATTGGAGGAATATATCTATCGTAGATCATCAATTATTCTATCGCATTGTTCCTGTTACATAACACAATTTATTCCCACATGCCAATATGTGTGACACAGTCGTTAAAATGTTTGGACTTTCCAGGAGACTGTGTGCCTGTAATTATCTCATAAAATATGCCGACACCAAGCAAGTGTTTCTTTTTCTAATTTAAACCAGTTTACATTCTAAATATCTGTGAATTTTTGCGGATTTTCCAGGACTGCCATAATATTTTTAATTGAGAGAAATGGGGAGGCACGTATTTTTTCTAACATGACATTTGCCGTCCGCGTTTGGATCTACATTTTCCGACTTGGAATACCAAATTAGGTTAGATCGATTCTGGGAATTATGTCCGTAATAGGCTTAGAACATTATTCATGAATTGTTGCATATATTTATCGCGCAATGACTGTCCCACTTCTTGAGCATTCGGCCAATATTTCACAACAATTATTAGCATGATACCCCAGTCGTCCAACATGATAAGATCTATGGTAATTCCCCGTCATCCTTATTCAAAGAGTCTTCAACTCCAGGGATTTCTATTAGAAATAGCTTATTGTTTTGATGCTATGGTTCCGATGAAGGTTCCTTCAAACTTGGTCACCGATAGTGCGATCTTTTACCCAAAACCATTCAGTGTCTTAGATCTATAAGATAAATCATAAATAAGTTTAATTATATTTCTTTAGCACGTACCATTTTGTTTCCATCAGTAATAATTGTATTGATGCATAAGGATTTTTAAAAGTGGACTAAATTGTCATATATCATTAAATGTCTCCATTTTCAGCGAATTATTGATATTCCATCACCACAAATTGTAAAGGGATTATCATGCCACAGAGATACTCTAATGTTATGAAAGATACATTTAGGAAGTAACTATGGCTGTTAGACAATTTATGGTCGAACAACCACTGGCTCCTCCCTTCTACTACCAGCAGTGGTTAGTATGACGCATTCTGGATACAAAAAAACGTTGTAGCATTAATTCCAAGCATCTTCACTAACCTCTTTTTAAATCTATTTTAAATTGTTTTAATTTAATCAATAGTCAAGCCATGACGTGATAAGACAAAAGCTGACAATTCCAGTGTCTCCGTGGTCTAACTTATGCCGTGTTGGATTGCAGATCACTACCACCTGAGTTCGAATCTCGGCGTGGGCATATCTGAAGGGTGTTTCATATTTGACTTGGTTTCAATACCTTTAGAGGTCGTCCGCCCCTTTTAGTCTAGCATGTGTATTAACCTGGTCGTAAAACATCACAGAATCAATCGTTGTAATAGAAATAAACAATTTGTTATACACTATCAATCGATCGTTGTGATTGATAGTACAGATATTATGGGAGAATGTATCGATTTCTTTACGTTACTATTATATTATTGAGATAAAGCATCAACATGTTTCTACTGATCCACGTTGATTTTACATACAACAAATAACAATATATAATAAATATATATAACACAATTCTTACTATAGCATATAGCAATCCTTCGGAAATACTACTTTTTTCAGCCAGCTTAATGTATGTGTAGTCAAGAACTTGAAGGAAACCTTTTTGATGGAATCCGTTATGACCGGCTCAGGTCGTCGATTGGTTGGCTTACGTGGATCTATAATAATAATAATAATAATAATAATAATAATAATAATAATAATAATAATAATAATAATAATAATGATAATAATAATCATATCTTTATTTGTTACTCAACGTAATAACAAAAACACGTAAGAACTCAAATGGATAATGGAATAAAAAAAGACGTATAACCCAACCCTGTATCAGTTAAAATCTCAGTTATACGCTATATTTTGATGATGAATTGCGATCATGAAATGAATAGCAATATTATGGCGTAAATATGATATATTTCTACCAATAGAAGATTTTACACATAACAGAAGCTACAATATTATTTTCATTTTATAATATATCATAGGAATATTTTAAAGGTCCTAATAGCAATATACGAGTAGGATGATGCAATATAAATAGATGTCCCACTGCTTTGTTCCATTGAGCACAACATTTTATTTTTAAATCCCACAGATTTAAAATCCCATTATTATGAACCATGCAAAGAATAACAATAGTTCAGAAAATATGGCACGTGGTCTCTTGGTTCAAAACATTTTAGGAGCCAAATAACTTGTTAACAAAACCTTTAAAGTAGAATATTTCATTTTACAATCAGGTAAGTCGGATAAGTTGGCATAATATTGCCAAGATGCCTCACTTGGTCTACCCGCTGTATGACATTATCATCAAGGTACACAGAATATTGTTCTCCAAAGGAAGCACCAATCTTGATACTGAGTCTCTGTTGCCTTAAATATATTAACATATTGAGGTTGTAAAGTCTATGAAAATATGTCACATATGACTGGAAGTATTTAGACTTGGACATATAAGAGTAAGGTCATCCACATACCCGAGCTATACGATAACAGTTATCTGAGGAACATAAGATAGAGAGATTACTTGGGCCAGTGATAGATAACTAAAGAGATTGGTAAAGTATGTCATCATTTGGAGCACATTAACCAAATGATATTGAGTTTAATATATCCATGTTTATATCAACTTAAAAGGCTTCGTTGTTGGCGAGATTACCATGTATATAGTGTCCGAAGCCCGAGTGGAGTTTCGAAATATGGCTTTTCCCAAGCTCATTACTTTTAAATGTCTCCAATGATGACCGAAGAGCCAAGCCGATAAAAGATTCTATCGTTATTACTATATACTTGGCGATTACTTTTAATATATGAAGATGAAATCCATATTAATTGGTCTTCCTAAGATTTTGATCAACGAAGCCATCTCTTTATAGAATAGAATAGAATTGTCGTTAGATCAAAGTAACATCGAAAATAAATATTATAATTATTGTCCTATTGGTCTTTCTCAGTTATTATAAAGTTGGTTTTAATACGTAAATGTGTAGCTTTCAGTTTTTTGTACGCTAAGACAACAAACTATCCTTATTGGGAGTGGCTTTCTTGGAAATCCATCTCAGATCCTGAATCAAAAACATAAATGAATTGCGTGTGGTTGGGAGGTTTACACACTTACCAAAATCTGGTTATAATCATGCCATAAATACAGATCTATAGAGAGATAGTCTTAAAAACAAACAAAGTGAATGATATACATCCATCTAAAGGGCCTATATATATATATATATATATATATATATATATATATATATATATATATATATATATATATATATATATGCGTGTTAATCAGACACACCAACAAGCATACAGCATAAATAAAACGTGATAAATCCTGACACATTCGGACAACAAAGATTTCATTAAATGTTACGTGATAACAAACCGTCCAAACTCATCAATTGAACAATTCTCTGCATCATAAATGATCTATTTTCTTTAAATATCAGTCTTTATAGAGTATATTTTTAAAACCTATTTCGGCATCAGAGAGAATCGAGACGGTTTTGGGGCACGACCCGGCCTTTTGTTTGAAGTACTATTGTTACGTGTCACAGGATTGTGTTATCAATAATACGACAATTGCCAAGAGACACAATGATGGTTGGTCTGTTGAAATCCATCTTGAATCTGATCATGTGATGGGTTAATCTCTAAACCTCTTCCTAGGGAATTATTGAATTAAAAGAAAGAGAGAATTTAAGAAAGAAAGTCACTTGATCATGATTAAACATATTGTTTGGTGGATGCTATATTATTAACTCATAATTATTAAATCTTCCGAGAAAATTGACAGCCACGGAATATGTCTGTCATCTTACAAATGTAAACAGTTTATCAGAAATTAACGTATAGATAAAGGAAACTGTAATTTGTCTTACCATGTCACAAAAAACGTAAAACATCAATCGCTATCAATCCTCAATAATCTGACATGAAACGCGTACGATTCTATGCCTGTGTCGTACGCATTTGAAACACACACACACACACACACACACACACACACTGTTGGGTTGAGTCGTGTTATATCGCTGCTATTAGTATTAATCTGAATTTATTCTGATTTATGCTGATATTATTCACACATTATTCATACTGTGTATTAATATTTTATTTCTCCATTTTAGGTTTAATCTTTCTTGGCCGTAGTGTTCGACACAAAGCCTGGTTTTGTTTTAATCATAGTTTCTTCTTTTTTTATATTTAGATTATCCTCTTTTGGATTATTTTAGAAATTTTCTTTTTTCTTTTAATTTTTCTCTAATTTTACCGGTAATTAATTATACTTACAATTAAATATTTTTTTAAAAATCAGTTTGGAGTTAATTGTTGCTTGAATGAAAGTATAACACCTGTGCCAGCGCCTTAACTATCTTTATAAAACACACACACACACACACCACACACACACACACACACACACACACAAACAACAACATACACAAACACATAAACACACGCGCGCGCCTGCGCACGCACACACGCACGCACATACACTCATACACACACGCGCGCACACACGTACGCACACGCACATACACAAAAACCACGCACTGAGTTATTAATGACCACTTTATGGGCGGTGGTCGAACTGAGTCAGGGCTACTCTACGTGGAAATTGCACATATTTTTAGAGTTTCATCAGCGAAAGTCAGGAAACAGGTCATTTGGTGCTATTATAGGTCAATTGTATGGACTTGTTCTTTTCAATCTAAATTGTACTCACCTTTTGTTCCATTCACACCCTTTATTGCTACTTATTACTCCCTACAACAACATGTATACTGTATCCAGCTCATTTCAGCGCTGAAGTACCACAAACATATATATATATATATATATATATATATATTGTGAATTGCGTAATCAGGATCGGAGCTACGCTTTCCGAGCAGGCAGCCCTCTTCACTTCTGGAACCGGATTACTCGCAGATATCCGGAATTTTACTCTGGATTTTCTGTTACTGAAGCCGAGCATCGGAATCAGCTTGGTAATTAGTTCCGGCTTTAGATCCGGATTGACGTGTTGTGGATGAACTGAGCAGATATGGCTTGTGAAGAAACAGGTGTGGAAAAGTGTGGAGGTGTCAGGATCCACGATTGATGATTGCTGGCATGGCGAGATCGGGAACTAGCTGGCATCCGGAATCTTGGTAACAGATTGTGATACAAACGGCCATCTTGACTCTGATGGTAGTTATCATCAAGAGTCTAAATAGAATTAAGAGTAGTAGTAACTAGTAGTAGTAGTAGTAGAAATAGTAGTAGCAGAAAGGAAGTCTGAATGTCTGGATCCGTTGCCGCAGCCATGATATTTTAATAATAATAATTCTTATAATCGAACGTGACTTAACAGTTGAATATGTGATTATTATCATGAACATGATTATAATTACGCACTACTTCCACTACTATTACTACTATTACTACTACCACTGCTATATATAAAAAGGTGAATATCAAATTGTGGTGGAATTTCTGTCCCAAACTTTTGTGTCCTTATAATATCCATGTTATATCATTTATGACGATTTGTGTAGCAGAAAAATATTTTAAATAAAGCTAAGATATCAACCATTATATACTTAAAGTATACAATGTTTATCCTGTCTCAAACATGTAATTTCTATTTGTTGATCAAGTGGGTGGTAAGTTCTAATTTAAATAGTTAATTAATTAACCTGTGAACTACGTCAATTTAATGGAAAAATCCAATTATAAATCTTTACCATAGATTGTGTCAACACCGTGACTATTTTCGACTCCCCACTGATGGAATATAGTAAAACAATTATTAATTCCACTCGCTAATTAGCTAGATATTATTCAATCTTATTGAAATTATTTGTTATAATTTAAAGCTTCACGTACATCCAATTTTTTTCATTCTAAAGATGTATGTGTCACTTTCTGCAATCAAAAAACCTTCAACACCGTTTGAATAGTAACTCATGTATTGCACCGAAAGAGATTTTTTTATACATCTGCTATGAAATACATGTAGGTGATATCTGCTTCATAAACGTGAATAGGTAACAAAGGGAGTCTAATTGAAACCAGTAGGCTAGAAAATAGATATAATTTGTCAGCACCGTGACGATGTTATGTGATGGTGATGACAGGTTGATGTGATGGTATTGACAAATTAATGAACTTTATTGTTTTAGTTTGTCCCCTGTGTACAATTATTGACAAAACAAGACTTATTGCTCATTAATAACTTGACTAGTATTTGGACTTGTTTGCAGACTAGGTTGATGATTTTTTTCAGACTAAATGAGCTACTGTTCATTTTGATGTTATTTAGTGACAGTGATGACACTAGGTCGGAAGTTAATGACAATTTAAACAGTTCCCATTTTACATATCTCTATTATTTCCTAATTTTATTGTTGGATGGTAAACATATTTTAATGGGTTTGGTTTCAAATTCAAATATGATAATTGTGTCCTTCACATCTTTATTTGTTAAAGGTAGAGTTTATGGATGTTACTACCTTCACTAAATGTCACCCACCGTCACACACGCTCTCATGTTATTTTCTAACAAAGGGATTATTTTAACACCTGTTTTTGAAATCCATAATATTATTTTGTGTCATATGTCCATACATGGATGTCTGCAATGTTTCCTGATTGCATAAAATAGAAACTCCCAAAACACCAGAATATTTCGTTTACAGTACCTTCCAAAATATTGTAAATATCGTAGATTATCATAATTGATAATAAATATCTGTTTATCATTTTGTACATTTGCTGCATTAAAAATAAGACACTCGTAATGGAGTTAACATAAAGCTCCCCCCCCTTCCGGATAACTGAAAAATAACTAAATAGTGAAGTCAAAGGTAGTCTGTTGAATGTCAAGTGGAAATATATTGAAATTTTAACATGAAAATATAAATTTTGTATACCCGAAATTCCACCATAATTTGATATTCACCCATATATATATATATATATATATATATATATATATATATATATATATATATATATATATATATTATATATATAAATAAATCATCCTAGCTTCCAGAATAATGATTAACAAATTTCATTTTAATTTTTAATCCATGTAGCTAAACCAGTCATTAAACTTAACAATTTCTCAACCTGTGTCGCCCAATACCCCGGTCAACTCTAACCATCTGTTTCAGTCTCTCTCTCTCTCTCTCTCTCTCTCTCTCTCTCTCTCTCTCTCTCTCTCTCTCTGTCTGCGTGTGTGTGTGTCCCTCCCTCTCTCCTACACCCCGTATCTCTGTATGTATGTGTGTGTGTGCCTATGCGTGTGCATGAGCGTATATATATATATATATATATATATATATATATATCTTTCTCTCTCTCTCCCTCTCTCTCTGTATCTTTCTCTCTTAGTATGTGTGTTTGTGTGTGTGCGCGCGCGCGCATGCGCGCTTGCGCTTGCGCGGCGATGGTACTGCGAGGGCTTATGTTTTATTCAGCGCTGCCCTTCAGAGTTTGACCTTTTCCGGGCCAACTTCACAGAGTTTTACGACAGCCCTTTGTCCCGTGCCCGTCTCAGGTAGAGGTACTGAATTAAACAACGTGTCCGTGGATCTTCAGCACTCCACCGTCAGACAGCTAATCGCAGACACTTGAAGCTGTCGGAAGTGCGTCTTTGTGGCCTGACTGTCACGAGGTGGCGTTGTTAATGAGCTGTCATAAGCTGGCAGCTGGTGGTCGGGACTTGCCAGCGGGTTGCGACACCGAGAGTGGGGCCTCGCGGGCGCGTTGGTGTTATCCGGGAGCGGAATCGATCCAGGTTTGAGGCGGACTCTTCGAGTCTCTCCCAAACAGCCCTAGCACCGATTAGAGCCCGGCTTATTAACTCCGTAAACAGATGTAGGTAAACATCCAACCACAATGATAAATAATTCCGGCGAACATGGCGCCACCTGGAGGCTGTAAGTGTATTGGCCAGAAACACCGGGTTAGCCTAGGTGATGTTATTGGTCCGTAATTATGTCCGGGTTCGCGGGGTTAATTGCATCAAATCGCTTTGATGTTCGTTGGCATTTGTGCCTTTCGTTGCCGCAGAGCCGCGGAGATGTCGATGCAGTAAGTTGATGATTAAGTTGGAAGGACTGGCACTCGTCGTCTTGCTATAATGCGTCACCCCTGCGTCAATAACAACAGAGACGATCTTGTAATCATTGCTGTCCCATCTTTGATTGCAGGTAGTCTCCATCATGACAGACTATCACCACATGAAAGGCGCTGTATATCTCACAGGATCGATATGATATCGATTAAATTCTTTCGATCGCCGATAAAGTTACGGAGAGCAGCAATAAGAATGTAGATATTCCAGAAATGGCAAGCCAATTTTTGACCTTGACGGAAGCTATTTCTTGTTCGATCAAATAAACTGGTGGGGAAACGTGCCGTCTTCTGTAACCCTTAACCCTAAATGCGCTGAAGGACCGTGGAAAATTTGCGAAAATAGTCCTGAGCCATTTGGTTGGGATCTAGCACCGGGCTATCAAATGACAGTCACTGGATTGCGCTGTCATCCGGTATTTAGTTAGCAAGAAGGCAAAGGTCACGTTCTGGACTTCTGTGTCTAGTCCGTGTAACGAGGCTTTACGTTGTCATGGACGTCTGTCTCTACGTACCGCGCAGGAAACTCGCCATTTTAGACAAACCACCAAAAGGCGCCACATCACCGCCGCCACACACCACGTGAATATCACTACGTCGCTGCCAACTTCCTGTTCTGGAACTATTTCGCCCTCGCCGTTTCGTTTTCGTTCCACTTCACCGATACCTTGGATGTATTGGCCACGTGATTGTATCGGGATTATATCGGGATCGTTTCACTGGTCAATCTGGATAACAAATGAACGAAAGGATAGAGTCGGCTTGGAACTATACTGCCGCGAACACACGTTAACCAGTTTGTGGATACATTCAGGAAATTATAGCTTCATTTAGTGTGTTTATAGACTTACTACATGACCTTCGTGAGAACAGCTGTAGCAAGTTCAAGTAACAGTATATATATATATATATATATATATATATATATATATATATATATATATATATAATTGATATATTAATGTACATTTCTGAACATTCCCCTCCAAATGTCATAAAATATTGGAATTAATTTCATTTCTGAGATTAATAATTACGTTGATTCCCAACATAAAATACATACATTTTAAAAAAGTTTACACATTTTCTGGACAAGACGACGTTGTGGCTTAATCCTTTTCTTCATTTGCCTTTCGAGATGAAATCTCTTCTGCTTGTGGTAGTTTTATCCTGTGGCAGAGTAATTCGATGAACCGCCAGAGGCGACACTGGCGATAAAGGCTTCCACTTGCCCAAGTCTGACTGCCATCAACATTTTTCGTCGGCCTTTTCGTGGGAAAAAGATGGCGGACATTTTGCCTAGATTGTGCTGACACCTAGGGCTTCATGTCCGCTTATATTTACAGCCGAATGGCCAACCCGAGCCATCATGGGCGACCTTAGGTCAGGCACTGCCCTCTGGCGGCTGCTGCATATGACTTCCATTGCTTAATAGACAAATGATGAAACGTTATTACTGTTTTTGTGGTATATTTTAAGTGTTGTATTTGCTGCCTGTTTGGGAAAGAAATTGGTTCATGCTGAATGTATGTGTGTGTTTGTTGTGTGTCTGTCTGTGTGTCTGTGTGTGTGTGTTTGGTGTGTGTGTGTGTGTGTCTGACCATCTGTCTGGCCGTCTAACTATCTCTGGTGTACGCTTCAAATATATTTATCATGAAGATTGCATCAGTGTCTTGTCAAAATATATTCTCCATTAATGCTTTGCATCAGAATTTAATTAGGAGTATCAATTTATTGTTAGTCACGCAAGCATACGCGTCTGCCCGCACATAAATTCCGACCCCCACACAGGTAAATATTAACAGGCACACACCTACTGATATACGTACGGTCGAACACGCAGACAAAATCATATTCATATGTTCTATATCTAGAGTGGAATCTTGGGGGGGGGTGTCATTAATAGAACCTTG
>JAODUP010000509.1:217500-267500 GCA_025642065.1 Paralvinella palmiformis | reverse complement strand
TGGGTCAGCCTCTCCCCGAGAGCCTGCCTCCCATCTCAATGGACGGCTGATTACAGGTACGGCGTATGACAATGATGCAGCATCCTCTTTGCTCGTTTTATCGCTGCTGTAACTGTGTGTATATATGTATATAATTATCTGAGTGTATATGTATATGTACGATTGTTTGGATGGTAATCGTATCATAATACAGCTACCTGGCTACTAAACAATACTGAGACAATGCGATTTTTCATTTAAATATTCGCGCTTCCTGCATATATTTCAGTGTAAATATGCGCGTGGACATCGTATTGGAATTCCCTACTAGAACGGGAATCAGAACAAAATTACGTATGTATAAATTTGCGATAACATTTCTTTGACGGCTGAATCTTTTCAATTGGGAATATAATCCCATAATTCCCCCGTATCGCTGAGAAAATGTGCCCCGGGAAAACTTAGATAAAATATCTGCTAAGCTTCATGCTGTAAAATAAATTAACAAAAACTCTACCCATTGGCAATGCTAAATCGGTGAAAAATTAAGAAAAAAGCTTCGACGTGCATTGAGCTTATGTTAGCCGAATTAACTATGTGCAAATTCACTACTTTTTTCATAAATGCAATTACTTGTGGCTTAAAACCGTTTATTTCGATTACTTTGGGGGGGGGGGATCAAGTATGTCAAATATAAAATTAGCATGTGCTTTGTCAGAGGGAGAGAGCTGGAAAGAGCAAAAACAACAACTCATGTGACGCAATAAGTCTCGGTTCCGTCCCTAGATATATGCCATTACCAAATAAGGTAATAAATTGGAAAATCTCCCACAAGGTGGAGCCACTTGTTGGCACCGCAGGCACAAACTGGGGAGTCAAACGATAAAACACACACTCGTTAATATCGCATAATCGTAAAAGTAATTGCTAATCTTCCTAAAAAACACGCGAGAACGTCTTATTATGAAGGCTGACCAAATCAATAGTTTCACAGAATTAATACAAATAACAAAACATGTAATCAAACTAGATCTGAACCTCATACAAAATATACCACAAAGTTTTGTACGAATGTTTGGTTACATCCCCCAGTAACAGCTACTTTGGATGGATTCGAATCCAGTTCAGGAGTTTGGCATCACCGCGCTCTGATCATTGGGCCATCGAGGTACCCTGTCGACGGGTATTATTTAATACCCAATGATAACTGAGCTGGCAAGTGAGTAGATGAATGTCTCAAGTAGTGAGTCGGTGGGTTATCTAATGGTCTACCGAGCTCATTACTGAGTAGGCTATTAAGAAGAGTACTGGTCTCATGGTCGAGTGTCCAATTGAGTGCTAATTGTGAACTGAGTTGATTAACGGTCTCAATCGACTGAGTGGACCAGTGAGTTGATCCCTGGATTGACTACTGACACTCACACCGCACTCACTATACTATTCTAATTGGTAACAACTAGAAACAAACTAACTTGGGAACTGCAAGCTGAAAAACTAGACGTATTACGTTACCATATGGATTATCTGATGGATTAGTAAGTGGATTATTGGATGGATTAATGTGTTGACAGCAGAATGGACTAACGGATGCGCTACTGAGTGGACTGTGAAGGAAATTACTGGGTGAATACTGGGTTATCTATGGACTCGATGAATGGACTAGCGGGTTGAAATTGTGATAGAGTGAATGAGTGACTGGGTTAGTGAGTGACTGCATGTGAGAGTGTGTGGGTGAGTGAGTGAGTGTGTGAGTGAGTGAGTGAGTGGGTGAATGAGTGGGTGAATGAGTTAGTGAATGAGTGAGTGAGTGAGTGAGTGAGTGAGTGGAGACATCATTTCTCTGTTGTTTAATTTCGGTATTCGTCTCATCTTCTGCATACGGCCGATGGGCTATTCGAAAAGGGAAGGGTTCCCACGAAGCCACTGGTATTATGATATTCGACCTCAGAAACTGATAGTCAACAGTACAGTACATTGCTGCCTGTACCGCGGGTTACCACTAATGTCCTACAAGACGTATTGCTAGTCTAACCTAGGACCATCATTAGCCGATGTTAATTAAAGACTGGATGTTAGCCGTTGATAAGATCTGAACCTATGACCTATGACGTCATACAAAGTAATACCCCACCAAGTAAGACAACTGATTGATGTTCCTCAGACACACAGGTATCTTATCTATCTGTAGGTGTGTGTGTGTGTTGTGTGTGTGTGTGTGTGTTTGTGTGTTTTAGCCATGTGGAATAAGGCACTGGCACAGATAATCCCAAAGCGTGAATTCAAACGTGGGCGATTCTCCAGGGGACTAAATCCTGAGTGGCGAGTTTTCATGCTTAGACATGTGTAATATCCCTAAGCCGCCAAGCAACAAAACTGAAGAAAATCCCAAAACAATCACCTACAGTCTTGATGCCTGAGAATAACACATCCAAATGTGAGATTGTCGATGTTAACTGTCTAAGGAGCTATATTTAAAGCTAACATTTAATTGCCGTATCTTTCTATAAAACAATACTTTACAAAAAAGGGTCGATATCGATCTGAACTTGATTGATCCTATTGTGACTGATAAACGGTAGAGTGGCAGACTAGATTGGGAAAGCCTCTGGGGTCGAACCGATTGACTCACCGCTTATCTTTTACTCGTTCTTCCATCAGTTCAGCCATAGACGAGAAGATGAGAGTTAACACTGTCAGTTTGAGGAGAATAAATTAATTACAGTTCTCATGCCGGTGATACCTGGGTCACGTGACCGACGGGATATATAAAGGGTAGGCCAGATGTTGAGGCATGAAGCATCTTACAGAGGGGAGGAAGGACTCCGTCTTCGGAGGTCTACAGTTCAGTGCGTGGAGAGAAGCATACATGAGGCAGAGGTTCCAAATTCCTTTGAACGGTTCGGATTATGAACTAAAATTAACAAATAGAGTGATTGATTGAGTGATTGATGAGTGATTGATTGAGTGAGTGTGTGAGTGAGTGAGTGAGTGAGTGAGTGAGTGAGTGAGTGATGTGAGTGATTGAGTTGATGAGTTGATTGAGTGAGTGATGAGTGAGTGAGTGAGTGAGTGAGTGAGTGAGTGAGTGAGTGAGTGAGTGAGTGAGTGAGTGAGTGAGTGAGTGAGTGAGTGAGTGAGTGAGTGAGTGAGTGAGTGAGTGAGTGAGTGAGTGAGTGAGTGAGTGAGTGAGTGAGTGAGTGAGTGAGTGAGTGAGTGAGTGCTTTGTTCACCTTCAGAGCTGATCTAATCCAGAACATTTCACCGAAAAGAAAAATTACTGTCTTAAAATATGATCTAAACATTGGACGAATACAAAGCGTACTGAAATTCGATCCCAGAACAAGGGAAGCAATAGCTCATTGCATTCATTACCTATTGCCCAACGGGAGTACAATTAATTTAACAAATAATAAAATATTGTATCCAACTATATATGGCATCTGTAAGCGATTTTAGGGAGTCTAACGTTCTAGTTCCAGGAAGTCACGAAGATCCTGTCGTGTTCTTATGGTCAGGGTTTGTTGACACGTGAGATGAGTGAGAACCGCTTTATATTTGATGGATCGTTGTCAAATGTGAGACAAGATGTCACCAACTAGACGTGTGTTGTCAAATTCTAGACAAGACATCACCAACTAGTTATCGTGTAGTCAGTAATGTTACCAAATAATACAAATCTATAAAAGTTAATAGATCAGTAAAGTATTTATAATTGATTGAATGATGTGAACCTTCATTGTTATGGAAGTTTTCCTTCTTGGTTTGCGAGAACACCGTATCCCATTGATCCTTGTCTATGCCAACATAGACACACATATCCTTGTATTTATATATGGACACCTGTATATTCACCTCTACTTTCATCTGTGATAAAAACACAAACAGGCCTGTACGAACTGACACCTGAAATCCACGTGATACGCAGCCTGCCATAGCGTTCCTTTATACAAACAACTACACATGATCGCCGTGCAGCGGTTCGTGTGATGGATGGCGATAAGATCGTCTATCCAGACCGATCCAGGTCGATCCAGATTGGCAGATAGACGACCGATTCGCCGCTCCCCGTTCGATTGTAGTCTCACCTGGATACCGGTCTCACCTGGTCGCCACCTCGCATCTGATCCTCGCTAATTAAACTCCCGAAGACAGACTCGCGCATTACTAATTGGCTCGTGAACACAACGTCTAGTGTTTCCATTGACCTTTGATCGTCTTCCGGAGTGTGCGGTTCAATCTGTGAGACGCATCTGGATTGTATCGAAGCCGGCGAACGTCTCGCACCGAGTCAGTTTCGGTGAGGTAAAGGTGATACAGAGCTGACAGGTGTTCAGTATATCGGCATATCGCGAACATGATAGCAACTTGTCGGCCTCCACTAACGGTAAGTCAATAGTGACAACATGTGGTATATATTGTAGGATTGGCTCATCAAAATCAACGGCTACTACCCCATTCGTCTCCTTCCCCATTCCTTCGAAACAACAACAAAAAGTGCCCAATTTGCAATTACTATCTTTGTGTTTATTTGCATTTTTCAATTTGTTCCATTTTGCATATTTCGCCTAGTACGTTTGGTGGGCTGTGCATGACCATTTGGGTGTGTTCGTTCTCTTTATATCTCTAGCCCCCTTCTTTCTGTGTATGCGCGTAGTTGGGAGGATTTAATAGAAATGATCCTGTCTAATAATGAATGCGAAAACGTTAATTATCCAGTAAGTATACTCCTGTTATTGTTGAGTTAAGTTAATTACGCCTAAGGACCCATAAGAAAACAAATCTCACAAACATAGTCATAACCCGGAGTCGAACCCAGAAGCCGGACATTTGCAGCGCAGTGCTCTAATCACCGTTCGAAGTGCCGAATGTTAGTCGCTGTAAAGAAGTTGAACTGCAGAATAAATCACTGAAAGTAAGGCTTATCGTAACCCAACACCACCACCCCCCCTCCCCCCTCCCCGGGTGTGGGCGGAGCTTTTACATCTCCTCGTCTATCCTGGTCTGTACTGGTCCCTGAGTTCTTTATTCAGTTTATCTATCAACCAACAAATAACCTTTAATCCGCCGACAGATCGATAGATCGAGAGTCTACTGTACATCTGATGTAAACAAATTTATTAATATATGCATAATTCTTTTACGATGTGATATCAGGTAATTTATTAGCATTTTAATTTCCATTTCTAAATCAGTATATATATATATATATATATATATATATATATATATATACACACACACACACACACACACACACACACACCACACACACACACACACCATATACATACATACACACACACACACACACAAAACACACACACACAACACACATACACATACACACACACACACAACACACACATACACACACACACACACACACACACACCACACACACACACACACACACACACACACACACATATATATATATATATAAACCGTTATCGCCCAATATTATTGTGTGGTCAATTAACAAACTGATCTGTGAGCTGTGATTATGACAAGCTGGTGTCATGATAATCGTAATTCCTGTTGTCTTCTCTCATCTTCTTTTTTATGTTATCTTCGATGTAGGATGCTGATGGCGGGGAGTCATTATGGCGCCGGCTCGTTTGATAAACGATTTCCATTAAGTAGCTATTGTTGATATTGGCTCATAATGGGAATTAACATCTGTCCACTAGCTGCTCACAGCAGTTCGTATTGACTGATAGCATCAGTTAAAGGATGGCTCACATCAGTCGAGACTGATGTCAGCTGTAGTATCAGACGAGGCTCGGTGGATCCGAATCATTCCGATGTACGAGAACGACGATCGGGAATCTTTCTTCTGGATCGATTAATATCCGCCTACGCTCCAGGTTATGCAATCCGATTGATAACTGCTAAGATCAGTGTTTGGCGAAAACTGATATCAACCTTCCGCGAAGGTGGGGATCAGTTCCCGGTCATCGGGTTGGATCAGTACACGTTGACCACAGGCAGACAGACACACACCCGTATTGGTAATAATACAATCAGTCCATGTTTATTGGCATGATCAGTACAATACGACAACCCCACCCACTTTCTCACCCACCCAACATAATCGTTTGAGGTAGTTATTGCTAATTGGGTGACTGATAACGGGTAAGCATTAATAACCATCAATTTTGACTTTTAGAATCCGTCTTTACTAATCAGACGTTATCCGAACAAGGTGAACACCAACATCCACCGCTCCCGCTATAATCAGTTCCATTTTCATAGAGAGCATCAGTAGCAACGAAAATTGACTGTCTAAGTGTATCTCACGTTTCTCAAATCTATAATAACTTATAGCCACTCAATACTTCCCTTCCCAAACTTTCACCATCCTCAGTCTAACCTTCAGTGATGACGTACTATATATATATATATATATATATATATATATATATATATATATATATATATATATATATATATATATATATATATATATATATATATATATATACGTGCTGATGAAACCTTCCACTTAGAAACAGTTACTGTCATCAGTACAAACATGGCGGCGTCAAAAGACAGCGGAAACACAACGTATGATATGATTTCCCTCGAGTGACTTCAGTCTTCAATGCCAGATCAGGATCAGTTCTCCGCCCGTAACATCCCAGATCGGGTGGCGCCATTCAGCGGTCATTCTGCCCGTAAATCCTGAAAGGTTTCGCAATGAAATGGTCAAAACAAAACAAATTGTGGAGTGGCGGTGTTTTAGTTTATTAAAAGAGTTGGTGAATGAAAGGTGGCGTAAGTAATTCAGCAAGTGGTTGAACGATTGAGTGGTTGAGTAGACGAGTAAGCGAGTGATTGGATGAGTATCTAGAATTGTGTTACCTGAGACTCGCGATCGAGTTGCGACACTGGGAATTAAACCGATGACCTTCTTTTTTTCGGTTGATGATATACTATCATTGATGAGGATTGATTTTGTTGTCTCAACTTAGACTTGTGATAGATACTGAATAACGCGAAGACCTCCCCAGTTAGTTGATTCACAGACACTGTGATCAGTGATCACATAGCAGAATCAACCATTAATAACTTAGGCCAGTCTTAAAAATAAATTGGTTGGTGGTTACATTGCCCAACAAAATGCATATGTGAGTTCTGAGGACGTATTTACGTCATCGATCATGTGATTACACATAAATGTAAAACCACTATTTATTTGTTAAAACCACCGACAATGTATTGAATATCAAAAATAACTAATTTGTGAACCTTTCTAAGTCAATATTTATGAATAAATAAAAAAGCTGTGTGAGCAGATATCGTCCGAGATCCCCCCCCCCCACCGTCAGGCGTATCTCCCCTAATGATATTTAGCTTTCCTTCACCCATCTTGTGGTGAATATTATAATGTGTGGAACTATTTAAATTGAGTAATGCGGACCACAAAATATGTTGAATGTGATAAAAAAATGGTTTCATTTAAGGTCATTTAGTACGATAAGGAAACATCAATCTACAAGTATTACTTGCTATTGTTGTAGTACGAATGTACATAAAACAACTTATTTGTTGAAAGATTTTTAACAAGGACGTTGTTGCGTAGCCGAGCATTAGTACCGTGTTCATTGGCGTTAAAGGTCTGAGGACTCAATGCGCATGTGCCAATTGTGCGTCTTTCTAGTGTTCGGACGCGGAACCGTGTTTGCTGATGTAAAACAACCGACCACTGAATGCACAAGCACCTATTTTGGATTGTTTTGGATGCTCAGACGCAGATATAAAAAATCCGAACCAACGAGTTACAATCACGTGGATATAGTTGGACAAATATGATATCTTCGAGCTCCTTTATTTTTGTTTGAACATCTTCAAAGATGTCGAAAGCCTCAACCTAACTTTAGACGAAATAAAAGTGTATTATGCTCAGCCGCCATATTAAAAAAAAAAAGATAACGGGTTTGGGAGTTAGCGCATGCGCGTTGAGTGTTTGGACCGTTAGCGCTAGCTAACATGGTTCCGATGCTTGGCTACGCAACAACTTCGTTTAAACAAATATTCCTTCATTCGATAGATAACGTCACCATGCATAATCGCCCTCACAAGCAAGTCAATTCGTCCCATATACGTACACAGTGAAGAAAGTGCAAGTACGCTTATATTTCAATGTCCAAAAAGGACTTGATATTACCGAAATTTAGAGAGTACAGATGTATTGTGCAGGGCGTCGAAGCAAAACACCAATCAAATGACAAATACAAGCATATTTAAGCATGAAAAATGTATTTTTAATTTGTTCCCAATTCCATACAGCCATACGGCGGTTTTGAAGTCATACGGTCGGGTAACACCCAACAAGATTATTTTTAAGACTGGCCTTACTGCAGTGAGATATATTTTGCTGTGTACACTATGGCTATATTATGTATAGTGACCCTTGGCGAGGCGCGATCACTAACGATACTCGTATGTGCACGAGCAGTCAAATCTGAAATCACATGCGAAAACCCGCAGCGTAATGTCCTGATCGGTTCATCCATTAAGATGGAAGTAAATATATATCGAGGTAGAGCTAAAAATTACTTTGATTTAAAAGGCATTTCATTTAAGCCGATTTTGATTTAACATTTTGATTCTAGTTCTCCATTCTTCATTTTATGAAATAGATCATAGGAGGAGATAAGAATGGACTGGTTCGTGGGCTACTGAATTATACAAATGGCTAATTGGTGTTTCAAAAGAGTTCAAGTCAGTTGCTCAACATCAGCCCTAGTCATACCTGAGACAGATACAGATTCATACACGGGCATAAACCGGATACGAACCCGCAACCCGAACTTTTGCACCGCAACGCGCTAACCAGTGCGCCATCGGAGCGCTGAACGTTTCAAAATAGTGAGTTAAGACAATTATCAATAAACAACAAATAAGCCATATCTAAGAACTTTGCAGCAATAAACACTTCCTGAAGTGAAGTCAGGTAGATATGTCACAAAGCATACAAGGTTAATATATCAATATAACAGAACATATATTATGACATAAACATCTTCAGTAATATTTATTATGGTAATCCTTTTATGAAATACATTTTAATGGTTAACACTAAAATAATTGTGTTTATTTTGTTGTTATCATTCTCTTGATAATTTTCCATAATTACTTGTCATTGAGCTGATATGGTGTGTACCTAACTTAACAAATATTTCACCATACCATCAATATTAATATCTTTCAGGTAAGACAGCTTTAGAAATTTTATACAATTATTATGGGCATAATTTGAATTCAAATATTTCCGATTTTTATATTTCACCACAATATTATGCACATGTACACACCTGTATACACCTGCACTTATACATACGCGCGGGTGCGGGCACACGCACACACAGAGTGCGTACACTCTGGCGTCAAAGTAGTTATCTTGTATATGTACTAACTCACCATTGAATCACACGTACACTGTTTGCTGCGAGCTGTGGTATCAAATGGTGTGTTTTTTACGTGTTTTCGCTTTTTGTACGTAGCCTGTATGTAGCCGCTTTCTTGTGAACGTGACATATTTGTCGCATATGAAAAGCGGATTAGCTAGGACCCACAGGCTGATGAGTAGACCACACACATGTATAAGTCTACGTATGCAGAGGTATACATATGTATAGATATGTATGTGTAGATATGTGGAGGTGTATATGTTGAAGAGTAGAACATCTATTGATGTTCTGAGCCAGTGCGACCATATATGTATCCACACACACACACACACACACCCAACATATATATAACATGCCCTGCATACTCATACATGATATACGTCATATTTACATACGATGCAGTGTCATTAACTTGTCAAAATGTCAAATACAAATTGACAAACACCACAATAAGTCAACTACAAGCCAACTTACCGACATTAGTACGAGTTTTAGTATAATATAGATAGAGCTAATTATGTACTTATGTAGTTACTTGTGTATTTTTTTTTTTTTGATATTTAGTTGTGTTTTTTTTGGTATTTATCTGGGTTTATTTATCTGGGTTTATTTATCTGGGTTTATTTATCTGGGTTTATTTATCTGTGTTTATTTATCTGGATTTATTTATCTGTGTTTATTTATCTGGGTTTATTTATCTGGGTTTATTTATCTGGGTTTATTTATCTGGGTTTATTTATCTGGGTTTATTTATCTGGGTTTATTTAGTGGTTTAATTGTGGATTAAAAAAAGGGTTAGCTTTCTCCCCGGCAGAAAGGTATTTCTCCCCTGCCATGGGGAGAAAGTGGGTAGAAAAGGGGAGAAATACTTTTCTGTCGGGAAAAATGGCAGAAACGGGGGAGAAATGGCAGAAACTGTGGAGAAACTTCCAGATGTGATTATTTTAAGGTGCAAAACATAACCATGTATAAGCCATGGTATCACCAAGTACATTTGTACAGGGATAGTATTAAATTATTAATGTTTTCATCTGTTTAATAATGTTCATACACAATCTTCCCTTGAATATGTTGAATGTTATGTGGTAAAGTGCAAAACAAAACTACAAACCTGCAAGATAAAGCAATTTGTCCAGCCACAATATTCAATATTTACAAAGTATAAATTTGTATGTCATATATGCACCTCAAGAGACTATATGCAACTGATGACACTATCAATAGTCATGCGAATTTATATTACTAATGATCAGCCAACATATCTGCTCAACAATAACTAACTAATCTGCTGAGATTGTTAACCCCCCATCAGTATCACATTAATCTAGTCAATATGAAGTCTATCTACCATATTATAATTAGGCAGTGCAGATACTTCCCTATGCTATAGTGTAATAATAATCATACACCACTCACCCACTGCTGTATATTTAATATGCAGCAGTAGGTGAGTGTTATTACACAGTAGCATCTCTTCACAGTGATACATACATGTAGTTATTACTACAGACTACATGATGTTGTCAGTAGTATTCAAGCATGACTGGATACACCATCACCCTCGTCATAGTTGATTGGGTATTTGATAGTGTTATGTTGCCTTGTATAACAAAGTAGTCATTATAAAATAAAATTTATTCAGCATTATAATGTATATCACTGTACAGATAACATAAATAAACAATCTCAATATTTTATCTCATAATCTTAAACGTTATGAATTATTGACAACATACACTTTAAATAAATATGTGGCATGTGGACAAGATTTATAATTAAATAACTTATGTATACTGATTTCAAACTGTTAAAAACACTGTTTAACACGTATTAAGGATGAACGACACTGGATCACATGTATATCTTCTTTCGGTTTATGGATCTTCGCGATCAGGGTTTAATCGTCCCCCCTCCAGGAGGAGTTGTTTATAAACTTTGATGACATCCTTATCTCTTTAATGTCTTTTCCATTTGATTATTAACCATCTCGTACTGATAATCATTTTCAGATCGGAACTGTTCCAATTCTTCCCCGAAGTCGACCGTACCTTATGGCGATAGTTTGTGTGTATCTTCCCTTTGTTGTTATATAGGGGTCAGTTGGTGAGATAATATTGGCTACATAGGTCTATAACATATATAAGATATTTGATGAAATTGTTGAGTTCACCTTGTGTGTGTATATATATATATATATATATATATATGCGTGTGCGTGTGCGCGCGTGCGCGCGTGCGCGTGTGTGTGTGGTGGGTGATTGGGTGTGCATGGGTGCGTGTGTGTGTATGTGAAAGCATGCGAGTGTGCGTGCTTGCGTATTAATATTTACACATGTATTTAGGACGTAGGTATATTTCTCCAGGTGAAACATGTTGGTATTTACCACAACAATTGCTCAGTGAACTATCAATCAATCTATCTATCTCGATTAGTGCTACTGCTAGTTTCATCTGTCAAATCTACATTATTAATCTTGACTTAGCAATCACAGACGGTTACAGCTAAACCCATCATCGAGTACACAGTATATTATTAGATAGTGAGCATTGTTTTCCATGATCTGTGCTACAACGTGTTTAATTCGTGTGTATAACATACTGGCTATATCTACTACATACTACTGTATGATAAGGCTACCTCAAACGAGGGAGACGCACTTGGTCTGTAATTTACTTCTTCACCACGAGAATCCATTCTAAGCAAATTTAGAATTTACAATAGATGGCCTATTCGGCAGAGAAAGCTCTACCAGTTGCCTGATTGGATGAAAAACTCCTTCTACTATAATGCCACGGCCAGGATTCGAACCTTCGACCTCCCGCACAGCATCACCATAACCATGGGTATGTAATGGTACGCTCTACCAATGAGGCCACAGAGGCGATATTTAGAATATATATATATATATATATATATATATATATATATATATAGAGAGAGAGAGAGAATATGATTATATATGACAAATGGGGGGACTGTTAATACATCAGTGACTGTTATAAATTACTTCAAGTAACAGTCACTTATGATTATTAGTTTATGAGGTAGCTGGTGGTTTTTATGTCAGGCGACTTACTTTATGAGCTGACTGCTACTTTATGAGGTGACCTATTTTATGAAGTGGCTGTTACTTTACGAGGTGACTGCTAATTTTGAGGCGAAGTGACCATTGCTTTGCGAGTTGAATGCTGCTTTGTAACATATATTAGCCAACCAACTGACATTCACTTCACCAACATTACAGATGTGTTATGACTGTTACTTCCAAGGAGAGGCATATGTTTGTCTCTTCTAAGGTGACTGTTAATTGACAAAGGAGAGGCATCTGTTTGTCTCTAAGGTGACTGTCAATTGACAAACCAGGAAAATATTATATAATAATGTACATGAAAGGTCATTACGGGATTTTCCGGTTCCCCACTCAGCTATCTATTTGTGGTGCACACGGTGTGATGATATACCACATCCTTGTGTGAGGATGTGGTTAACGTGTTGTAAGGATCTGTGTACACTGGGATGAAGATGGTGTACACTGGAGTGAGCATTGTGTACATATAGAGTTAGGATGGTGTGTGTACACTTGATGATACTATACACTTGTGGGTTAAGGATGTTTTAAACGTGATGTGAGGAATTCCTACCTTTGGGATGAGGATGTAACACACTTGTACACATCATGCGGTCATGTTTATGATTGCTGTGATGTTAGTATAAACATATCATAAGGCAATCTTTTTCAAGATTTTAGAAATAATGTACGCAACATGTGATAGTATGTTATATGGTACGCAAAGGTATAGCACAACTCTAGTAAGTAGTTCGGGGATGAAGAAGAAACGATGAGCTCACAAATATATTGACACATATGAAAATAAACACTAGAAAAGTTTTAAAATTATAACCAGCTTTCATCGAGAAAACTGAAATCGATTAATGGCGGTAAGTAGACATTGTATCGCTATGGGACGCCAAATTTGTGAAACGCGTCTACATTTGTTTGACAGCTGTTTGACAAGACAAATGTCAAATCAGAGAACACACTTAAGCCAAAACAAACATCTTTATTGTGCCAACCAGTTGTTATACCGTGAGGACCGCGTTTGAGTTCGTAGTGTATATTGTCAGTTCGTTGGTAAACAAGCTCGTTACATCCAAACCTAGGCCATCTTATGATGGAAAATAAACATTTTGTTAGCGCTCCAGAGACTGTGAGCATTCTGAGCAGGAAGTACTGGCTATGCTCGACTATAGTACTCGCTGGAATGTTCCGTAAGATAGTGTACAACGCGGATCACTGCCTGTTTCTCTGTGGGGTACCTTGACGAAATGGATTCGACAGGTGGCGCTGCTATGCAGCCGGAGAATAGTTTACCTTCGGTAACGCGGCGAGCTTCGCTTTTAAATTTGGATTGTTTTTTAAATTGTCACCGATATTCGACCAATAACTTGCGAATTATAATCCATGGACTTGAGGTAATAAATGTTCTCCAGATAGGATTGACGAATTCGTTGATATCGAGGAGGGGGCGCCTTCGTAGTGTGGTTGGACCACAGATCACTATCACATAAGTTCGAATCTCGGCGTGGCCATAGCTGAAGGGTC
Organism: Paralvinella palmiformis; assembly: GCA_025642065.1. NCBI lineage: Eukaryota > Metazoa > Annelida > Polychaeta > Terebellida > Alvinellidae > Paralvinella > Paralvinella palmiformis. Next base: position 253,501 of record JAODUP010000509.1, on the reverse strand, counting down.
TTTCATCTTTGACATAGCTTCATTACTTTAGGAGGTCGCTCGGCCCATTTAGTCTAACACGTGCACAAAAGTAGCCGTAAACACCAATTATCATCATCATTTGATATCCAGGAGAAACGTTTCACAATTATTAGATTACTATAAATTGAATAGCAATCAATCCAGTGTAAATTGTTTGCATTCGCTGATACATACTTCGATATATTCTTAAACAATTAATTATCTTAACTTTGGCACTTTGGCAGAGGATACGTACGAACTAATTAGCCGAGTGGCGGTGATGGACAGACTTGATTCATTCGATAACCATGATGTTCGCTGAACGATTTCGCAACTTTTCATATCTCAATTTCTACAAAAAAAACCAACGAAAAGGTAAGATACCGGTAAATAGGAAAACAAACCGACAACAAAAGATTAATTGTGACATCGAATGGAATGTTCAAATATTAAGCTTCTTAATTGCTTAATTTTACATCGCTTAAGATCTCGCGAAACTCGAGAACTTAACTTTTATATGTTTACAATAATTCTAGACGAAATTTGTTTTTGGTCTAATGAAGTTTCAGCTCTGAACTTTTTTTAACGAACAACTTGTTACGTGTCGGGTCAAAATTAATGTTTTTATTTTGTTTTGTTTTCTTCTCTGACTGTATGGCCTAACTGGTAACGCGGTTGGTAACAGATCTGTAGCATTTGGGTTCAAACCCCGCCCGGGCTATATCAGAAGGTTGTTTCATTTAGCCTACCAATGTGCACAAACGTGGACGTAAAACATCGACATTTACATTTCTTTGACTGTATATCTGTTTCCTGTTTATGTTTTTGTTTGTCATCAACCGGTCGGCCGGGTACGATTTATCAGGTCTGACGATAAGCCCCGCTCAGCTAATTAGTATCCGATGAACGCGACCCAAGCCACAGGTGTCGCGTTCAGAACTGGGTACGATCTTTCGTGATGCCCCGAGTCGAGCGTCAAGTGTGGCATTGGAAATGATGAATAAGACGAGTGTAAAGGTGATAGAAAGAAGACAGTAGCGGGGCTCCCACATGTGTTTCTAATGGAGTTAGCAGCCTTGATGTGTCGTGATTAATGGACATTTAACGGGTAAATCGCTGCCACATCATCGGACGTACGCTAAGGTGATTTTTTAAGTACAAATTGTCCGTGATACGAATGACACAGATGTATTACTGCCTGTGTTGTTGTCTGAAGTGCTATGTCCTGTTGTGACAGGGGCCTTTGGGCTGGCGTACAGTGATCTATACACGGAAACGGTCATTGTTGTATAAAACTACACCGATACGTAGAGGTCGATACATACACGCCCATTTGCACACCTGTGTGGTGTGTATGGATAAACGATGCACTGGGTTTAAAAAACTCACTCACTCACGCAGGCACCCAAACTTACTCACTCACTCACTCACTCACTCACAATGAGAGACAGGGAACGAAGCCATTTTATGCTTCAGCAGCGGTAAATTATTTCGTTAAACACCGACAAATACGCACGTAAAATATTACCAGGTGTTGATATATATATATATATATATATATATATATATATATATATATATATATATATATACTATGATATAAAACTTTCCTTCAGGCGAAAAATGCTCGTGATAAATCCTAAAGATGATTTATCAGAAAACAAAATCGATATCAAATTAATTCTGCCAGGTTTACCTCGAGCAAACATATTGACGGTAGATAGGTAGATAAAGAGATAGACCAAAAAATAGACAAATTGACAGGTATGTCAGACAGGAAGAGAAATAGACAGACATGCAGATATGCGAGACAAACATAGAAATAGACAGACATACAGACATACCAGACATACAGATAAATAGACAGACATACCGATATACCAGACAGATAAATAAAAAGAAAGCCATTCAGATATACCAGACAAACATAGAAATAGACAGCGATACAGACATACCAGACAGACAAATAAATAGACAGCCATTCAGATATACCAGACAAACAGAGAAATAGACAGCCATACATATATACCAGACAGACAGAGAAATAGACAGCCATACATATATACCAGACAGACAGAGAAATAGACAGCCATACAGATATACCAGACAGACAGAGAAATAGACAGCCATACAGATATACCAGACAGACAGAGAAATAGACAGCCATACAGATATACCAGACAGACAGACAAACAGACAAACATAGAAATAGATGGCCATATAGATATACCAGACCGATAGAGGAATAGACAGCCATACATATACAACAGACAGACAGAGAAATAGACAGCCATTCAGATATACGAGAGAGAAAGAGAAATAGACAATCATACATATATGCCAGACAGACAGAGAAATAGACAGCTATACATATATACCAGGCAGAGAGAGAAATAGACATCCATACAGATATAACAGACAGACAGAGAAATAGACAGCCATATAGATACACCAGACAGAAAGATGTGGAACCACAGCAGATATAATAGTCAGTGTAACTCAAAGTTAGTCTATTATCTAGAAATATAAGTCAAATTGTTGGGATGATGATGATGCTAGTGATGAGCTGGTGAGGGTTCCATGTTTCCGGGGAGGGTTGTTGTTGTTGTTGTTGTTGTTATCGTGATAAATCAATGGTGATATATTTTTAAAAATCATCTACTAAAGTTTGTATTTTGGGTTAACTAATATTCAGCGGTTACATTTACATACATCATACTGGGGATACTTCTGTAAGGCTTCTAATAGGAAGGAAGCATTAGGAAAACTAGATTTATCATCATTATCATCATTATCATCATCATCATCATCGTCATCATCATTATCATCATCATCATCATCATCATCATCATGTTTATTACAGATTTGATAAATGACCAGCAGGTATTCACGTGGTAGCTAGACGGGTCTGAATGGGGTGAATTAAGAAAGAAGTGAATGGTGTGGAGATAAAATGGTAGTATGACTGGTAATATGACTGGTAATATGACTGGTCAGTATGACTGGTAGTATGACTGGTAGTATGACTGGTAGTATGACTGGTAATATGACTAGTAGTATGACTGGTAATATGACTGGTAGTATGACTGGTAATATGACTGGTAGTATGACTGGTAATATGACTGGTAATATGACTGGTAATATGATTTGTAGTATGACTGGTAGTATGACTGGTAATATGACTGGTAGTATGACTGGTAGTATGACTGGTAATATGACTGATAGTATGACTGGTAGTATGACTGGTAATATGACTGGTAATATGACTGGTAATATGAGTGGTCACCTGACAGAGCGAGGAGATTGAAGATATACTAGTGAGGAGGCATATTCATGTGTGTGTGTGTGTCTATGTGTGTGTGTGTCTATGTGTGTGTTTTGCTGTCCCCGTACATACCAATGCAAACGCGTGCATGCGTACATGATTTGTAGGGATGTTCGAATGTTTGTGTATATGTGTGTATGTGTGTGTGTGTGTGTGTGTGTGTGTCTATGTGTATGTATTACGTGTACCTTTGCCCGAGTAACATAATTCTCTGGCAACATATTGTCTTCGAATCAATATAATAGATACAGATGGAGAGTTCGAGTTAAACAAACTTAACCCGTTTATTGCGTATTATAAATGAAGTAATGAAGAAATGCCCCGACTCAAGAGAGAGAGAGAGAGAGATAGAGTGTGAGTGTGTGTGTTTGCTTTGTTTGTATGTGTGTATGTGTGTGAGAGAGAGAGAGAGAGAGAGAGCGATAGAGATAGTGAGAGAGTGTGTGAGAGATAGATAATGTGTGTGTTTCTGTGTGTGTGTGTGTATATGTGTGTGTGTGTGTCTGTGAGAGAGAGAGAGAGAGAGAGAGAGAGAGAGTCATATATTTGCCATAACAAAGACACAACTCGCTGTCATCCATTATAACAGTGAGTCATCATTTAATTACGACCATTGATCGGTAAATCTAACATCATTTCAATCTCTCATCGTGGTATTTACATCTAGATCACAGACACAGATCGAGGTAAGTACCATCTTTTTCATCCTCCTATCTTCCCGAGATATCCCACTACATCGTGAGTTATATCTCAGGACAATGGACAACGCTTGCGAGTCCTGATATTCAGGATTATATTTCCCCCAAAGAGCCACCCATAGCAATGCGCCATCACGGGATCCATGAAGTTACCTTTAAATCGGTCTTTCAGAATATTGAACAATTGCCTCTTTTCGGGAGGAGAGCATATTGGATTTATCATCAGAGAATTCGGAGATACGGAGTCAGATTTATATCCAGATTTCTTTCTTCTGGATATTTCATAATAGGAATAATTGTTCGTCAGGATTGTTATCTGAAATCTACCACGATGAACCGGTTATCTCTTAATTTGTCCGCTATTTGATTTGTTACATCTGTAAACATAATCTGATTGGGTTATCTTGTCAGTGTCCGTGTTTGACATTGAATAAGTTCGAATTAAGCAATTAAATAAACAGAAACATCGTGTTTTCGAGTTAGCGGTATTTTAGGGGACAATCAGTACATCAATTAGGAGTTTAACACCGATACTAGGCTTCAACCATACATTATAAAATCCCTTTAGATGACGACTTCTAGACTAGGTGTTATATCAATGTTATATCAATGTTATATCAATGTTATATCAATGTTATATCACTGTTTCCTTTTTAATAATGTCTTCCCATTCTAACTGCCATGTCAGGGTTTACGGGGGAATTGACATAAATATGGAACTTCTAGTTCTAGTGTATGAAATTATATATATATATATTATACTATTGTTAGGCTAGTTTTATGCATATTGTAATGATCGTGATGATGACGATGATTGATGTTTTACGGCCACTTTTGTGCACGTGTTAAGCTAAAATAAAAATAGGTTAATAAGTGTAACAAGGACACAAACAAACAAAAAAACTTATTTCGGTTGATTCTTCATCTAGATACCTTGTAGCTAGAATCAGCGGTTCTACGATAAACAACAATACGGTCAATTAACATGTTAAGTTTCGATGACTGGTTTAACAGTCGGCATAACGTAGGGTCGCAATTTTTGCGGTTTATGAAATTATGATAATTTTCTCACGGCGTACCGTCCATTCTTCAATTCTGTGATGTTCACTCCACCCCATTTCCCTCCCCATCCATCTCCATCCCTCAATATCTCGCTTTCTTTCTCACACCTTCTCTAATCGCGTAAAAAGCTCGTCTTATCTTTCTAGCTTCTGGTGAAAATCTCCGCTGATCCGTACATTAGATTTGTCGGCAGATGCCCCGCTCACTGTCTATAAGGACAACATCCACTTATCTAAATGTCTTCGGCTCATGCTCTCCTCAAAACGTCTCTCGTGTTCAAGAGATTCGGCTAAGTAACGCGAAACTCAACATGGCATCGCCATTACGACGGAGATGCATTATCAAAGCGATGATGATGATGATGATGATGATGATATATAAATTTCATAACGGATACTTATTAGCAGGATTCATTCAAAGATGATGTACATTGAAAGTACATAATGAGGCAGTGCACGTCTGGCCATTTAAAGAGACATCAATATTTAAAGAGACATATAAATCTATTAAAGATTTAATTTATCAGCTGAAATTATATATTTTTAATTCATACATTAATACACAATTTATATCTTAACACATTATCAGTTGAGTCTTTTAGGATGCATTTTTATTTATCTAGAATGGGCGATTTTGTAGTGTAGTGGTTACAGTATTGCAGTACAACTCTTTAGTCAATCAATCAATCAATCAATCAATCAATCAAACACTCAGTCACTCACTCAGTCATTCACCTTTTTACTCACTCACTCACTGAATCACTCACTCACTGAATCACTCACTCACTGACACACTCACTCACTCACTCACTCTCTTACGTTTTCATTAACTCACTCACTCACTCACCTGAACTAAGTTGAATGTTGCCATCGTCGTTAGACAACAAACGGCCAATCTAATAGATAAGATAAGCCATCTGCCGTCTGACATCAATAATAAAGTATCTGTGTACTTTAATTTACAATGAGAGTACGAACGCTCTAACCGTCTTCCATCAATAGCCAGTCAACTATTTGTTAGTTTAATGTTGAAGAGATTATACCTTAACCACACAGATAGCCGGAATTGATTAATTACGGAATCTTAATTCAGGCGAGTTACGTTCATTTTCGACAGCGGTGTCATCCCATTGTCCTTTTATCGCATCCTTAACCCAGAACTGTCGTCAATTATCAGTGACCTTTGTCAATGTCGGGTGTTGTAAATCGTTCTGTCCGGAGTGAACATTTCTCGTACTTCACGATGATCCTGCCGTTATCACATCCCCGCTGGGATAAACACATCTCGCGATCTGATAAAAAATAGTTTCAGTGTAGAAGTCGATATTACTACGCCGTCTTATAACTCGTTATGAAAATATATAATCCGGTTTACAGATAACTAAAAATATAAAGTCCGTCACGAATAAATGAAATTATAATGTAAATACCAGAAGTAATGTATCCTTAGTCGATGTTTGAAATAAGCGAATTGTCACGGCGTCTTGCAATATTTCGTGAAATGTCGTACAAAACAAATCCCGTTTCCGGTCAATTAACGCAGGTTTCGTGCGATTAAATTCATATTACTCTGTTTATCGTAAGAGATTATCTTTGAGTCACCGAGGCCTCGCATTTCAGACTCGATATAGATTGGCGTGACTCGTTCAAAGATAAAGCGACCTCGTCCTGGAAACAGTTGGAGTCATGTGTACGGATTCGTGTAGTAGGGTTTCTTTGAAAAAAAGTCAGAATTAGGTCGTGTTAAAGGTGACATGAATCTGTGGTTAGGTCAGAAGTCGAGTGCCGACGAGGCCGATGTCGCGGTTTATGGAATTTTAATAAATGCCATTTTTTTCATTGTGGCAGCGGAACCACGCCATTTCTTCCTTTCATATAATAACCGCACATCGCAGTTTTCACAGAACCGACATATTGTTTCTGTCTCGCTATAATGTGATCCGAAACCGGATATCCGGAGACATTCACGTCAACAAACAAAAAAACAAACAAAAAATGACGTAGCACAACGAATCCAGAACACGCGCCATTCGGAAATAATTACAAAGCCATTACGATATGATTACGTCTTACTATCCGGCCAATGTGTAGCGATTTTACGGACTAACACCATTTCGTACCGGATCACACCGGACACATATCTGTCGGAGGAGCGCGATACGAATTAAAGCAGACGAAACGAAAGCTTTGAAATGGACTTTTTTCTTGCCATTTCGCGGGTGCTGCAGCAGATGTCTTCGGGCTCAGAATTCTTGAAATATTCGGCGAGATGCGCGTGAACAAGTCTGTCTGCCAGCGTCTGGCCGCCCCTCCGTGAAAACTTCATCCCAATTTTTCTCCGGCCCCGCGGAATTGTTTACGAAAGGCGGGTGCAATTTGGAAGAGTCCGAAAGGGGAAGTGATTACGATGTCGCTCGGGTGATGTCATCTGGATATATGCACGTGTCCGAGGTTAGTCAGTGCAACACTTGGTGAACTCCTCGGTGGTTCATCTGAACATAGAGCTCTTTGTTCGCTATTCTGTCAATCGCCAATAATCCCTCTTTGACCTTATTATGGTCTGATTGATTATTTACCGATCAACTCCGCCCCCCCCCCTCCGCGGTATGGCTTTGATCAGTTGATTCATGGTTCTTGTTTATGTCGGTATTCGAACAGACCGGATTAACTAAGAGCAAATATCGATCTCTTGGAACTAATCAATCAACCAACTAATCAATCAACCAACTAATCAATCAACCAATAAACCAACCAACCAGGTGAGTATGGGGGTGAGTGGGTAATTGGGTGAGTGTTTTATTTAGCCTCGGGATTAGTAACACTTGGGAGGGAGATATTGCCGAGGGGCGACTCTTCAGTGAAACATCCCACACACAGAAGTAATACTGGGATTCGTACATCAACATGGAGTTATGCAGCGTAATGGGTTTTTCCCTACTGAACTAAACAGGAAGTCCATTACTGATGGGTTGGGTTGAGTTGAGTTGAGATTGGTTGAGTTGGGTTGAGTTGAGATTCGTGGAGTTTGCTTAGCCTCGGCTCTGGCTACCCCCAGGACGTATAACCAAAGGGCGTCTATCCAGGAAAAGAAACTCCATAAACACAAAGGCAGATTCGAACCCACAATGTAGAGGTTCCCCTACTTTTATCTCAGTCTTGTTATTCACCTATTTGACTATCTCTATCTATTTATCTATTTATATATCTATCTTTGTCTACCTACAAATCTATTTATATCCCCGCCCTTCCCCCTTCTTTCTTCCCCCCTCTCTCTCTCCCTGTAAGAAGATATGCTACATCATAGCATTATATCATTCTAACCCTAGCTGTCTCCTCATTGTAAATAAACCACATACAACTTTAATGAAATCCTTGCCACTTGTTAGAGAAAGCAACCGCTGAATAGCACTCGATATGACGCCAAACACCATCCTCCCACCACTGTCAGCCGGGGAGCATTTCTTAACCGACTCACAACGACACCGGCTCGTTGTCCATGGTTACCAGGGAGCCAGAGAAGCGTCTCGGACATCCTATCTGTCCCATTGACACTGACAATAAACGCCAATGTTTGTATTAAAGATGTAAAAAAATGGTAATCATACCGAACGATACAAATCGTACCGGGAACGGTTCGTATACCGGGTTTATGTTCCAAGCGAGCCTCGACGTCTTCCCGGGGAGATCCACCCTGGAAAGTAATCTCTTCCGCGACCGAGTCTCTGGACCGTTGGAACCTTCAGATGACCTCTGGATCATCTTCTAGTAAGCTTTACTATTGTGTTTCTTTATTCAATTATTCGCCTGTTTACTCGTCGGAACTAAATAACTACAAGATCAGCCATGGAACTGACTCAGAAGGGTGGGTCAATTTGTGCGCTTGTGTGTATGTGTGTATATGTGTGTATGTGCGTGAATCTGTGTGCATGTGTGAGTGTGTGAGTTGGTGTATGTTTTAGTATTGGGGAATAAGGCATTGGTATAGAGAATCTGGAATATTGAATTGAAACTCTGGATGATTCATCAGGAAACTGGTTATTCGGAGAAGTATCTTTTCATGCTGAGACCCATGATGTCTCACCAGTCTCTGAGAAGCGAATCACCTACGTTTGTGGTGCCTGAGAGTAACACATCCAAGTCAGATCACGGCAGCTGTAAGAAGATTTATGTTAACAGCCTAAGAAGACCTATTCATAGTTATATTGCTGGATCTCTCTTCAAAGCAATACTAATATACAAACTATATGCCTCTAATACAACTGCCTTCAAATATATAAGCGCGCGGTGATGAGTAGCCCGGATGCTTTTATCGGTCTACATGTGTATGGTTATGTGGAAGTATAGAATATTTTATATTTAGATTGAAGTATTTGTAGTTTTATTTTTGTGTAGATTTACGGAGGCATATATTTCAAAGGATATTTAGATGTTGATCTTCTGAGCCAGTGCTACCTATATATATATATATATATATATATATATATATATATATATATATATATCTAACAAACGCACAAGCACGCATACGCACGCATGCAGGCACATGCACGTACACACACGCAAACACACACACACATGTTTATATTTAATCATTAGATGTTCATCGGCCATAAACACAATATGCCGATCATTTAGGATCGTTGACATTTCCACAAAAAACACAACAACAAAAACAAACAAAAAACCTCCCATCGATTTCTCGTCATCTATAAGTTGGTCAGCCTTTAACTCACCATCACATATGACATTCCGTGAAGTAGTAATCCATTTTGTAAATGGGGGATGTTATCATTGGTGTCACGGTATGGAGCGGTCCTCTGTTTGATGTAGAACACTCCAGCCCACTTTACCGATCTCTTCCTGGACCTCGATGGTACGAGTCCCTGTAGATGTCACCGAGACAAGATGGTTTATGTTTAAACCAGAATGACACACGCTGCCTTCAGTCAAGTATTGGTCACCTTGACCTATGATGGTGATGATGATGATGATGATGATGAAGGCGTGCCATCGGCGAGGAGGACGCGCTGCCATTACGTCGAAGACGCGAGTTGCTGCGTAATTCTGACACAAAGGGGCATCATCAAGAGTACTATCGACTTAATGCGTTGTCGCATGGGTTACTAGCAGCTCGAAACGTGGAGAATAAATTATAAATGCGATATTTTTATGTTTGATGTTTTGCGGTCACTTAAGCTCAGGTAACGAGGCGAAGAAAAAGAAGGCACAAACACCCTTCAGACTTGTCCACGTCGAGACTTGAGCTCAGAGGGGTGACATCTGTGGCCAACCGCCCTACGATTTAGACCCAGGAAGTGGGAGATCGAGGCATAGAAAGATATAGCGTACAGTTTCTCATAAAGATCTTCCTAGTAATTTGAATAGAGTATAGAAGCCCCCCCCCCATCTCTAATACGATAATTACATTTGTGATCAAAATAGTATTGTCATTAATCTCAGTTTTCAATCAATTAGTGAGTGAGTAGGTGAGTGAACTGGTGAGTGAATTATTGAATGAGTTAGTGTGTTAGTGAGTTAGCTGGTGATTGATTAATTGATTGATTGATTGATCGATCGACTAAGCGATTGATTGATCAATCGATCGATTGGTCGATAGATCGATCAATTCCTTGCTCGACTGGTTCATTGATTGTGTGTGAGCAGTGAGTGAGTCGGTTTATAGATCTACAATATAGACAGAAACAATATCATAACCTCCCTTAAAGGTGAGTCAACGACTGGAACATAACATATTAGAAGCGAGTGGTGGGATTCTAACCAAGAGCCTTGGACATTTAGCTTCATCAGCTAGTCATTGCACACCGAGTTATTTGGAATCACGGTTGTTTAAATATCATAATAATACTTGTTGACTTTAATAATGAGATAGGTAAATATGGATCGGAGATGAATCTCCAATCTCCGGATCACATCAATTTAGTTACGTATTGGCGGCGAACTAAAAAGAACGTACAATTAGTTAGTCCAGCGAACAAAAATGGCCGCTCATTAGAAGTAAATTTCATTACAAGTTAGAGACGATTAATGTGTATTGTTGCTTTATTTGTAAAGCCAACGTACCTGATAAATACTGGCTTAGAAAATAATAGAACCAATTATTTCTTAGATTTCAGCTGTTTCTTTACGTGCAGACTGTTCGCCGTCACCTGATATAAAGTAGGCTACTTCCGGCTGCGCACACGTTCGCGTTGAACAGGTCCGCTTTGGGCGAACGTGAACGCCGGCGGCGAACGTTCTCCGACCGAACTGATAACAAATGTACCGGCATTCCCCGAGCCATATGGTAATGTCACCAGATCAAGGCTTTATGTGCCGGAGTGACTAGGCTATGTGCCGACTTCGACCGGTTCACAATAACGGCAGGCCGAGCCAGCCTTTGGTGGGCTGTAAACGCCCCGAGCAGCCTGTTATGACACGTTAACAGCCTGTGAAGAGCCCGTTTACAGGCTGTTACATTTCAGGAAATGGACATCAAATGTAGCGTAATGGCTTCATACGAGAACAATCTTTTCGCAATCATTCAGCAAAATTATTCCGCATCTCCGTCTATCCGGCCATATCAGGTTCCGGACTAGCGATATATCTAGGCGAGATGACCCGACTGACGCCGGGACATTCGCAACCAGCTCAGATAGTTTTCAAAAACACATCTGGTGTTCTAGGCTCGATACTGACTCCGGTGACTAAATAATTCTAGAAAAATTCGGGAAAGTATGCGGTGTTTCTTTGTGGGGAGGGGGGGGGAACCGGATGGTGGAACAAGACGTGAATGTTCTTATAATATAGAAAGATATTGTCAATGGACGTTAAACTTAGACGCGATTTAGAAACGTTGTTGCCATTTAATAATGGTGGGTAGCCATATCGATCCAGATCGTGATAGTACAAACGTAGACGGATAGACATCGTGATATTTAGTTTCCGTGTAATATAAAGTGTGGCTAGAAGACTTAATATGAAACAAAAATGAGAACGGTCTCTTCGAGTAACTACATCCACTTCTCGTTCGGGTGATGTACTAGTCTGAAAGACACAACCTGATGAATCGCCCTCATGTATTATCAATACCTAAGTTTATATATATATATATATATATATATATATATATATATATATATATATATACGTGTATATAACTTTTTATAGTGGATAAATTATATTTTATCTATTTTATTGATACACTTCTATGTGACTGATGTATAATGTTTTTTGTTGTTGTCATAATTCAAACCAAATGCAACGTTTATATATTAATAATTAGGTGACTGGCCAATGAAATAAAATGGTTGATTTGTAAAGTTTAAAATAGTTAGTAATCCATCATGTCACGTGATCGACATGTTGGTAATATCCATTTCGGACTATATATATATATATATATATATATGTATAGGCCAATATTTATTGAAATTGATTTATTGAAATAGATTTTACTTACTGAAATAGGAAACAGATAGCTCTTACTTTCATTTTAAATCACGGTTCAATAAAAAATGGAACATTTTGTATTAAAAAAAGTAGTTCTAATTAAATTCTTCATCAAATTTATGGCAATCGACAGTGAATTTGATAGAGTAATGCGCTGTGCTGTACAATATTCGCGGAGCATCGAAGCCCAGTGTTAGCCATCTCTGCGGGCTGTTTCATTCACCGTGAAAGTCAACACTTCGCCCCCCTGGACGTTGTTTTTCGTTTCAAGTGGGATTTATGGCCAAACTGGAAAAGCTGAACTGTGACAATTCCTCTCGTACCAGAGGATGTTTGTTATTATCAGTTTTAATACCTATTTGCTTATTTACGCTATTTAGGCTAGATTTATCTGAAGAATTCGTTTAAAAATAACGCAACCAGACCCGAGGCGGATACATATGAAATGTATCTAGATAAGTGACAGTTACATTGAAATCTGTTCAGATACAGTTATGTATCTATATATAAATGATTTACTAATGTGTCTAGATAAGTTAGTTACATTCCAAATGTATCTAGATATATTTAGTTACATTATATGTGCGGTGTGTAGTGTTAATGACAATCCTTATTGGTGTTAAAATATGCAATTACATATATGAGTATTTAAAAAAATCATGTATCTAAAATGTATCTGAAATGTATCTGAATTTCAGATACTTTTGCAATATATCTAGATAAGTTACAGTTACATTTGAAAAATTTACAAATGTATCTAGATACATGTCAGTTATATTGAAAACAGTATCGAGCTAGAATGTTTTCAGATACAAAATCTAACCGTCCCAGGTCAGCTCGTAACAGCTGATATGTCAAAAAAGAAGTTCGACCTTCATTGGTAATGAAATAATAGTAAAAAACTAAATTATCAATGAAACTTTATACAGAGCAACATGACGGTAATACAACGTACACAATTGTAATCGATATTGGTCATCGATGGTATAATATAAACACCGTGGGACTTAGGTAGGTTTGTTAGTAGAGTGAGTGCTGTCTTGTACTCTATCGTAATCGTCATCATCGTTCATAATGGACACGAGCCCCATGGCGTACTCGAAAACCTTCCAGTTGGAGCAATGAAGCCTTCCGCCCCCCTCCTCCTCCTCTTTTTCGCACCCTCCCCCATACAACTGGACCCTCGTCACAGTTGATAAACTAATTACTCCCGTTTTGGGGTTGTTTGTGTTAGTGTTCGTCCTCGAGCAATCGCTGACAATGTAATGACAGCCTCCAGTCAGTTTAACCGATAATCAGAAAATACATTGATCATCAAATATCGATCAGGTTTGGTAGAAATGATTTAACTGTACTCTGTGACGTCATTCTGCCTTGGATATAATATCTGGCAGTAAATATTACGGAAATTATCATGGATCATGCCGTACACACACACACACACACACACACACACACACACACACTCTCTCTCTCTCTCTCTCTCTCTCTCTCTCTCTCTTCTATATATATATATATATATATATATATATATATATATATATATATATATATATATATATATATATATGGTGTGTGTGTGTGTGAAGTGTGTGTGTGTCATATTGAATATATTTATTAATTTGTTAAGTACTATAATTGGATAATTAATCATCCAACTATAACAAAAATTGCTTAGTTTGGAATTTGTTTAATACATATATACATATCATACATACATACATACATACATACATACATACATACATACATACATACATACATACATATATACATACATATATAATATATATATATATATATATATATATATATATATATATATAAAAATATATATATATATATATATATATATATATATATATATATATATTAGATTTGACCATTTTATACTTTATGAGCAAAAACACTGAATAACGATACAATATTACTGTATATCTCACACACAGATAATATAACAATCCTATAGATAGAAAAATAGAAACAAAATCGGGAGTAAAGTAGTTTATTTATTGATACCCAAAACAATGAAATGGGACGCTTCATGGAAACAATGTTAATTGTGTAAATCACAACAATACCACGAAAAACTAAACGAAAACAAACAATGGATCATTAGTCTTCCACGATATAAAAAATACAAATTTCAGTTAATTAGCAGAACAAGGAAATACATTTGATCGTTTATACGGTTGATACATTTTTTTCTGGGATTATGTCAGTCGTATCAAATGTGGGAAATTTCTGCGACGTTTGTTTACACGTATTTGCTAATTATGCAAAGAATGATAAGACATTAAGGCTAGATGTTCGGAAGGAAATTCATTCGTAATTACTGTAAATAATCGTCGAGTGTAACAGGGTGAAATACAACACTACGTATATTTATTAATATTTTCCTCCGGTTGAGTTCAATTATCGTCTGGGCGCTTTCTGGGCTTATAACAAAAATAATTTTGTTGTATTAAATTGCATGAATGTATTTATTTATTTAGTCAGTTATTTTATCACCCATCCCCCTCTACCGGAAGCAGGCCATAACGTGATATTATACGCAACAAATCTTGTCAATGTTAATTGTCATACGGTAGAATATAGTTATAATTAGTGTAAAAGTGAGTAATTGAGTGGGTGATTGAGTGAGTGAGTGAGTGAGTTGAGGAGTGAGTGAATGATTGAGTGAGCGGGTGAGTGAGTTAGTGAGTGAGTGCGTGAGTGCTTGAGTGAGTGAGAGTCAATGAGTGAGTGAGTAATCGAATCAATGAGTGAGTGAGTGAGTCAATAAGTGAGTGAGTGAATGAGCGAAGGAGTGATTGAGTGAGTCACTGAGTGAGTCAATAAGTGAGTGAGTTAGTTAATTAGGAAGTGAGTGAGTGAGAGAGCGAACGGCTGAGTTAGTGAGTTAGTGAATTAGTGAGTGAGTGAGTGGGTGAGTGAGTGAATAAGAATCAATGCGTGAGTGATTGAATGAGTGAGTGAGTGAGTGAGTGAGTGAGTGAGTGATTGAGTGAGCACAGTTTAAAGATACAACCTTACAAAAGGGTCGTTTAGTATTGTCTACTTTTAGCTGGGTCATCCAGGAGAACACAAAGTCGAAATCCCGAACAGAAGAGAAAATAAAATAAAACCCAAAGGCAGCTAAAAAAACTACCAATCTGTAACATGTGTTAGTAGCATATAGTGGATGACACTAGTAACTCCATCTTGACAACCAATCACTCAGAAAGCGCACATATCACCGAGAAATTTGAACTCCCGAGAAACACTAACTCCGCAACCCCCCCCCCCGCATCGCCTAAATCTACCGTCAGCTTCTGGATGCAGGTCACCGACATTTGAGTAGAAGCTTGTTGTTGTTTCAGTGTAAACGTCAACATCTACTCCAGACTGCTGCTGCTGCTGCTGGCTACGTTGATGTAGAACGGACTATAATATTTAAATGTCTCCTGGATTAGACGATGAAGGTTAATGAAGAGAGGTGGACGTCTCATTATGGTAACTTTAAATAGTTGGCTCGGTGATAATTATTATATAATGAGCTTTATTAGTTGAGACAACGTGTTAAAGTTAGTTTGGGAAGACCTTAGAGTGACTAGCAACACCTAATACATCTAAAAGACATGTATGGGGAATCAAGTTTGTGGGAATATACATTTGCGGTTCTCTCTCTCTCTCTCTCTCTCTCTCTCTCTCTCTCTCTCTTATATATATATATATATATATATATATATATATATATATAATAATGGTAAGCACCTAGAGTACTAAAATTCATACATTTCTAAGCGTATATTTGATGAATATTCACTCATAAACATCAGTGATAGGCTGCTGGTACGAGTACTTAAATGATTGATATATTTTGAAGCTACATTGTTATCATAAACCGAAATATTCTAATCTCAGTATTGTGCTCGGTTCGAATATGTCAATAATAATAGGTTTATGGGCATTCGTCCAATCGTTGTTTTGGCAGCGTATCATAAATCTACTATAGACTGACATGGTCCAGTGAAGACTGGGTGTGTTTATAGATTTTAAATAATGGGTTCTGGATTGGGTATGTTCAGGAGAATTGGGATGATGGTGTCTGGTAGGAATGTTAATTTTCTTATAATCAATGTTGCTAGGTGATGATCTGGTATTTTGTCATTTTTAGGGAGGAGATAACCTTTTAGTCTTCTTCAGTATATCGGGTGGTTTGAGCAGAATACAAGAAATGACGGACGAGTAAAGTGTCGTCTGTATGACCAGAAACATAGTCGTCTGAGTTAGTGTCGTCTGTATGACCAGAAACATAGTCGTCTGAGTTAGTGTCGTCTGTATGACCAGACATATAGTCGTCTGAGTTAGTGTCGTCTGTATGACCAGAAACATAGTCGTCTGAGTTAGTGTCGTCTGTATGACCAGAAACATAGTCGTCTGAGTCAGTGTCGTCTGTATGACCAGAAACATAGTCGTCTGAGTTAGTGTCGTCTGTATGACCAGAAACATAGTCGTCTGAGTTAGTGTCGTCTGTATGACCAGACATATAGTCGTCTGAGTTGGATGTAGGCCAGTCTTGTAACATGAAAACACATCGCTCGGTAAATAGTATACGGTTAGAACGGAAATTAATTACTAATTTAACATAGTTAATTTCTATTCAGATTACCTGTTCAATTCCACAAACCATTAGACCAGTTTCCGCTTCAGTAGGCCATAAGCTGCCCGATTTATGTATGACAGAATATTACGTCATATCGTATTCGTGTCTAGGTATTTGTATTAGTCAAACCCGAGTATAACATGTCTGATTTAAAAAAAACACATCTTTCATCTCATTGTTTCATGCAGAAAACACAATCAGTCCGAAAAGGTCTACTTCCCATATAGGTTAAGGGCGAAAATGTCTGGTTCGAAAGATCATAGTCCGAAAAGTTATAATAAACATTCCGCACTCTAAATCCGGCTACATTAAAACATATTAGTCGACTAGAAATTTCTTTGGCTATAATTCTCATTCTAGATTAAGTTATTATATTAATAATGTTAAAATAGACCGTAATACAATTGGTTTCTGGTTTCGTAGCCGATTTACGTCTTGGAGTGATTACAATCACGTCAGTAAACTGGACTACAAGTAGCCTGTAACCTGTAACCACAAATCGATTACATCCTCTGTCTTAATATCAGTATGACATCAATAACTTTAGTTCTCTGACTAAACAGTTATTGATCAATAGATTGATAAATAGATATATAAGTAGTTAGATAGATTGATTGGTTGATTGATTGATTGTCTGACTGACCTACTGATTTATTTATTTATTTATTGCTTGATTCGTTCATTTATTCGTTCTTACATTCATTCATTCATTCATTGCGTCCGTGATTGGGTGGGAAACGGTGTATGAATGAGTGAACGATGAGTGAGTGTGTGAGTGAGTGAATAAAAATTGGGGAAAATATTTGATCGTCATATGAAACGACCCAGAGAACAGGTAATAATAATAATAATAATAATAATAATAATAATAATAATAATACATATGTTTAGCGCTCCATTCAGTTGTGACTCTGTTTAACCCGTAGACATAAAACGTGAGAATGTACGCAAACAATTAATAACTAACACAGAGTTGGTAATCAATATCACGATCTGGAAGTTTATTAAGTGCTCTCTCGTCATCCTGTCAACGTCCCCTACAAAACCTTAGAAAGTTAGCTAATAAACCAATTACCGCGTCCTTGTCACCGGCTAACACCCATAGCCCCACACACGATCTAAACACAATATATCTACATAGATTATTAGCCAATAACTGTGCCGTACAATGGACTACTCGGATCCCGAAGTACGTGCTCAAACGGTTACCAGTGCCGTGTCTAACCTAGCTAGTCTATGGCCATACGTTATACTAAGTCTCGGCTACTGAATATTGGCAATCGGGATCTCAGTGTTAATTATCACCAAAATGGGGCTATTTATGACCGTGTGCTACCCAGTAGGCGGCGCCACTTGACAGAAAGTGACCTTAGTACCAATGGCGCCAAATAAAACTAGCAGCGGAACGATTTCAACTTTAGGGAGGTTGGTTACGGGTGGAATAAAGAAAACCTGAAATTTTTATTTCCCTTCTGGATACTTAGGTATATTAACTATCTTTATAAAACACACACACACACACACACACACACACACACACACACACACACACACACACACACACACACACACATATATGATGATGATTGATGTTTACCGCCACTTGTGTGCACATGGTAGGCTAAATGGGCCGAGCGACCTCCAACGGCAATGAAGCAAAGTCAAAGATGAAACAGCCTTGAGATATGCCCACGCTGAGATTCTAACTCAGGTGGTAGTGATCTGTGGTCCAACAACTGGACCACGGAGGATGCATCATATATATATATATATTATATATATATATATATATATATATATATATATATATATATATATATATATATATATATATATATATATGACAAACACTACGTGTTGGACGAAATTCTCTTCACTTAGGTCCGTACGAGTATCCGGAACAGGATACGTAGAATATAACAACAGGAAGTTGATACAATAACGGATAGACATAATTAAACAGTATAAATAAACAACAACAGAACAATCCTTGAGCAATTAGAACCTTCATCAGGCTCGACATTCACACGGGAGAACCTAATACCAACAACGGAAAAACACTATAAGAAACATAATAAATGCAACTTATTAGTGAATTAAAATAATACCAGATGTGTGTGCGTTTGTGTGTGTGTGCATGCGTGTATGTGGGGGGTTGCGCGTGAGTGTATGTGGAGAGAGAGAGAGAAACAGTCATTAAGACAGATAGAGAAAGATATACAGAGAGAGAGAGTGATATATATATATATATATATATATATATATATATATATATATATATATATATAAAGAGAGAGAGAGAGAGAGAGAGAGAGAGAGATAGATAGATAAGGGATCATCATCAAGCCCTTAACTATACCACATCAGTTCTGTGCTCGATGTCCTTAACACACGTCAGTATATTAGTAACAGTGTGTGTCTCGGTCAGCCCGTACATACTCACGTACGTACGGCTGCTGCTGCTGCTGGTGGTGGTGATGGTGCTGCCGCTACAAGCCTTCTACCATCAGCCGGCCCTCCTATCAGAACTAGTCCCTATCTCGCTACTAGTCTAACAACCAGTCGATGTACTGAAGGTTAGGATGGTATATAAAGGATTAAAATACATATGAGACTAGTTTATAAACACACCAGTCGTCATATAGACTGATATGTTGTTGTATGAGTGACAATGTTTAGTAATAATGTTCCGTTAACCGGAGAACACTTGTGACGAAATGTTAGTGGTGTAGGATGGTAGGTGAACGTAACTTTTGGGACCGAGTTGTCCGGTGGGCGAAACTTTCGCCGGATTAAGGACGATTATTGTCGATGCCAGGTATGCGTATTGTTGTTATTACTGTTGTTGTTGTTAATCTGCATATCGTGTATATTGTTTATCTGTATGACATAAAGGTGAGTCGCGACTCTGTGTTTATAGGGACTCGAGTTTAGGCCATTATTAGTGCTTCGGACAGACGTGCGGACACTGAAAAATGCCGAGCCGTGTATTCGTGTGTGCGCGCGCGCACGAATACACGTGCCCGTGTATTAGCTAATTGCCCTCCCACCTAAAACAATAAAACATAAACAGTTACGATGTTTTCAACTTGAGGCAAACAATATTTGGCGGCATATGTGACGATAGTGTGTGATCTGTTCTAGTTTTGTATGCCAGTCAATACCGAACACAGATTGTCTGCACACACACACACACACACACACACACACACACACACACACACACACACACACACACACACACACACACACACACACATATATATATATATATATATATATATAGAGAGAGAGAGAGAGAGAGATTCACGCACGCACACACACACACACACACACACACACTTATATATCATCTGGCGAACAATAACTTATAACTTCCATACCACGTTTATATTCCCATTTTTATGCCATACCTCAGCGTTTGCCACAAATAACACAGAACCAATCTACTTAACCCTAATCCCAGGTATTACCCAAGCTCACCTACTGTCTGTTCACCCCACACGCATGCACATACACAAACACACACACACACACACACACACACACCGTGCTCGGCAACACTTATCCCACGGTCCCCACATATCTCCAATTCCTCCATCCCATGCCCCAGGAAGACCCATGCCGTCGGGAGGAGGGAGCAATCTGGAGATTTCTAGCTCTCCATTATCATAAATGAATAATGTATACAAGACGGCACGCTCCGTTACGTCTCTAGAACGTTGCCATGGCTCAAATGGGCCTTTGACGTAATGCCAGATTACATACCAAATCCCACCTGCGGGGTCCCTCATCCTCCGCCTCATATGTTGCTGGCCATAAACACTTTCTGAACTGGTCTAAATATAATCTCTTGACTAGAGAAGGAAGTGATAGTTATTAGAAATAGACGTATTTATTATTATTATTATTATTTCTCTAGTCAATTGCTAGAAGGTATAGTTAGTTATCTGGTCAACTAATGAGCTTAACATGGGATAGAACGACGTCTGGCGGTCATAATGGGAATTAATGTGGGCTGAGAGGATTAACTAATCTAGAACCAGGAATTAAAGCTCAGGTAAAATTGTGAAAAATTTGATCGGGGCTTGTATAGGAAAGTGGCCTGGTCTCGTGTATAGGGGACAGCGCGTGAGTACGTGCGCATAAACACTTGGGCATACTTGCAAGTGTTTCTGACGAATATGTGTAAATATTCGTGACCCTATGTGTTTCTTCAGATGTACGTCTTCTTGTACATACGATAAGTGGCTTGTCTAATCGTTGTCCTGTAGATACACCCTCAATGATATTAGTATATGATGGGATAAACTGGATTTTGGACACGTCTTTCTGGTGAAGAGGAGTCTATACGCGTATTCAGGTGCTCTGCCAGTAAATAAAGCAGCACTGGATAAGTGAATAATAAATTCTGATTTTAATATGTGTACAATTCGCCACATGACTTATACACTGTATACATGGGATACTAAGTAGTTTTGGGTTTTCCCCGATGTAAATGGGGATGTGCAGGTGTGTACATTGCGTGGACGTGTAAATATTTATGACTTGCGTGTGATTTTCTGAATGTGCACCACTGTCTGTATGTAGACAAACATCTGCGTGTTTGCATGTTCACGTGTATTTGTTGAACAGTGCATTGTGTTTTGTAATTGAGGGTATAATTGTGTTTCTGTCTACAAGAATGTATATATATTTGTATGTGTGTGTGTGTGTGTGTGTGTCAAGTTTGTGTGTGTGTGTGTCTGTTTGTGTATGTGTGTGTGACTGTATGTGTGCGTATGTATGTGCGTATATATATATATATATATATATATATGTATGTGTGTGTGTGTGTGTATGTGAGTATGTGTTTGTGTGTCTGTCTGTCTGTCTCCCCCTCTCTCTCTATGTATATGTGTGTGTGTGTGTGTGTGTGTGTGTGTGTGTGTGTGTGTGTGTGTGTGTGATCTCTTTCAGTTAATGTTATATCGATGAACAGACAGCTGTTAACATATCGTATTATACACATTCTGTATGTCACATACTTTCTCTGAGCAGTTTTAATGCTTTAGAATATATATATCGGGGACCAGGCGAGCGTGTGTAATCATTGTGCATTTGTGAATGTCAGCTATTATACGCTAACACGCGCGTTTGCGTGTGCACACACACACATATGTGCGCACGCATGCACGCAATCACTCACGTGCATACGCACGCACGCATGCATACACGTATGTACACACGTACACAGAGGCACTTTTAACAACACACAAAGTTCACAAATCGTATTATATATATATATATATATATTAAGCAGTAGTGCCTTTTTCACCCTACTAGGACACACACACACACACACACACACACACACATGTATACGATCAAATCACTATAAACTATTCTACTGTCCATGTTAAGGAGACAATTCTCTTTTCATTCAGTGACAAATTACGTCGACAAGCCAACCTTCTCCATACTATAGAGGGGGACACTCACGCACGCACGTACATACGCACGCACGCATGCACGCATGTACACACGTAAACAGAGGCACTTTTAACAACACATAAAGTTCACAAATCGTATATATATATATATATATATATTAAGCAGTAGTGCCTTTTTTCACCCTACTAGGATATACACACACAGAGAGAGGGAGAGAGAGTGTGTGTGTGTGTGTGTGTGTGTGTGTGTGTGCCCTTCGTACCACTGCCCAGTGGCAGGTTATGTCTTCTGGGAACGAAATTACACAAAGATACTCGTCGACCATTTACATGTAAGTTGTATGTGTCTATTATTCGCTTCAGTTATCGTCATAAATAGTCTACTGTCCCGGCCGCTCTAGGTCCCGTCTATAGACATCGTTAGTGTCTAGTTATGACATAGACACCCTTTGTAGACATGCCTACGTGAAATGGGTATTGATTGCTGTGAAGTGTCCCTTGTTCACGTGTGTGTGTGTTTGTGCGTGTTAGCAGTGTGGAATTAAGCACTGGCACAGAGAATCTCGAATCGTGAATTCGACAGCTAGACGCTTCATCAGGGTACTTCACCCGGAATGGTGACTCTTCGTGCTGAAGCATGTGTAATGTCTCACCAGTCCCTAATTCGTGTGTACGTGTCTTTGTTGGCAGTGGGTGAAAAGGTACTGGGTCAGAAAACCTTAAACCTTCGTTAAAGGGATAGTCCACCTTCATTCTTCAGATTTTCAGGACTAATACAGCTATACTTACACATATCATAAATAATGTTAAAATTTGTCAACGATCATCCACATATTAAATAATCCAGTTCAAAGTGCTCATGGGCGCCGCCATTTTTAAGCTAGACAGAGACCGGAAGCTCATGAATGCTGACATCATTTTTACCTGAAGTCCGTAGAGCCCGTACAAAAGCATGTAAATAAGTGTAGTAAATCATTATTCCAGAACTAAACGGCATTATCTTGTTAAAATTACGTCATGAATTACATACAACCATATAATTTTGAGCCCAAAGGAACATTAGAAGAGGAAGATGATTAAAAATGGCTGAGATATTAACGCTCAAGAGCAACTATGATCTGCGTCAGTCTAGAGAGCGCCCATGTGACGTCAGGGCATTTCAGTTTCTCCTTCCCGCCATTGAATCTGGCTTCCGGTGCAGCCGTAATGGTGACCCTCCAGTAATGTGGATTATTTCCCTATATCTACGATATCAGGTATATTTCCTGATTTTTATTACTGTTCTCAGCATTACATATTTTAAAATATTTTCCAAAGTTATATTTTTGATTTATTGGGGTCCTTTCGATGTTAAACACAATACGTAATTACCTGAGTGCAGGATGCGATAGGTGAGCCTATTTGAGCATTTATTTTTAGGATTGTGTACATCCAGGCGTTTATTATATATATATATATATATATATATATATATATATATATATATATATATGTGTGTGTGTGTGTGTGTGTGTGTGTGAGGAGTTGGGTAGTTAGCTTGAGCTCAGGTAACTTCTGTGATATATTCTCTCGGGTCAATTCCTGAAGGAATTGGCCATAAACATAGGTATATGAGCGTCCTTTTGATTCCAACTATAACCTGATTGAGTCCCCAAGAGAGAGGGAGGGATAGAGGGATATATATATATATATATATATATATATATATATATATATATACCTACGCAGAGAGAGAGAGCGATTATATCAAAAAGATCAACTTATAACATTTATAATCAGCTGTCTACACATATTATATTTTGTCAGATCCTCTTATGACGTTTTTGATCAGATTTAAGCAACAAATCGGCACAAAACATCCCACAAATAGTATTAGTCTTTTTATCAATTCATCTGTATTCTAATTAACTGTAATACCTCACCTGAAACTACCTGTTGTGGCACCATTGTTGTTATTCTGACCGTAAGCGTTCAGCGCTTACATAATTGGGTCAGTTGAAGATATTAGCAAATAAATGAAATTATACCATCATAATCCGATTGTGTGACTTATTATAGAATTATGATGTTGACATATCGTGTAGGATTAGGAATCAATATAAAGATTGTTATGATAACAGTTGGTATGTGGTAAAGAGATATGACGTTATTTGTAACACGACCCTCTTGTCAGCTACACAGAGAACGTTTAGACGTCTTGTAATTTGTTTTCTCAAATGGTCAAACCATATTTTGTACTAACATTGGATAGATTAGTGTTTGTGGGTTGAGTAGGCTGGTGGATATATATATATATATATCGTCTACATCTCCACGTATCTATACAATCGTAGACCTAGGCATGTGTCTGGTCTATTAATCCGCTTTTCGTACGCGACAAATATGTCACGCCCACAGGGAAGCGACTACGTGTAGGATACGTACAAAAATCGGAAGCAGGTAAAACATACCATTTGATACGACAGCTCGCAGTAAACAACACGTGCGCGTTGTTCAATGGCGAGTTAGTACATACACACGATAACTATTTTGACACCACAGTTTATATTCAACAGTAATTTGTTGTGGTTCAATTGAAACTTATACCTAGAACATTTCGACACCTCAGATGCTGGCCTCAGGTTTATTGTGGGTTCGAATAACTAAGCAAATCATACCTATATGAATGGTATCGATAAATGTCCGACAGGTATCAAGTCGCAAGTTGTTCTCTAACCTGAGTGTTAAGTTGGGCCTTTTACGGGCTCTCCGCGCTTAAGCAACATTACAGTTTGTTGAACACGTGATAAGATGTACACTACCTACACATGGAAGCAGTGAGATGACATAGCTGAGAAAACAAAGTAGAACTATCGTAAAATAATAAATGCGACATACTAATTCATAAATACACCGTTTAAAAATAATAAACCCATAAACCCGACATATGACCGAATTAAGACGCCACTCCCCTGTCTACTTCAGTATCGCCGCGACTTCCACCTGGGACGATGACGTCTAAAAAGGTAAAACTTTAGCCGACAATCTGCCGGACAATTGATCTTATACAACATCAAATATCGTTTAACTCAACTCGATCAAGACACATGTGTGTCTCACACTTAAACAGCACCCACACACACGCACATATAAAAAAATATCGATCTCTCTAATCATCGATCGATTATCGAACGCGATAATCTGGTAGAGCCGCTGGTTTCCGGGGCCAAGTTACTTAATTTTTGGCGAATTTCGCCGAGAATCGGCTCTCCGTGTTTACGCCGAATTATATTTACCTGTAATCGTTTAAGACCCCGTCCGGTCTAGTATTAATGTTGTTTGTGTTTACCTAGCGCCGTCAGCTACTGTTTATTTTCATCATCGGCCTATCGTGTGGTCGGAGAACTGTTTGACAAACCACCGACTGACGTTATACACGCCGGCGGCTCTAGAACTCGACTAGACAAATATAAATCATCGAGAAATCACGCCGAATAGACTACTCTTTGTAGTCGCCGACGAGACAGAGGTACCGATATAGAGGTATGTATTGTGCTGTTGTGATATAGAGAATGTATTTTTTTAATTATTATTTCTCGTATCGCAATCGTTTGGCGAGGGAAAGTTTAACCCCAAGCCACCAACAGATGGCGCTATTTTGGGAACAATTGCTCCTATTAACGCTCCTAATAGCCTTTTAAGGCGCTTTTCGTAAAGAGAAGTCGATGCTTTATACCATTTGGGTGTCTCATTTAGGCATCAGGCTTTTTTCGTTGTTTACCACGGTCAGGGATTGACGATGTTGTGTGTTTTTTGAGGTAAGGATTCACGAATTGCGCTGAAACCTTCTGCCGATTAATGGGAATCGAACCCGTGCCCACGGGCCGAGTAGTTAGCGCGTCAATCTCTCGTTCGCTGGAGTTCTCTTTATAGAATGTAATGGTAGATCTATCTAATATGGTGAGCTAGAATGGGTTATCTAAATGTTTAGTATCAGAAATATGCAATAACATCAACATAACACCGTAACTCGTATCAACACCTATTGATAACAGTTGGGCCAACATTGGCATTATGATACCTAATATCTTCTTATACACAATACACAACAATCGGGACTTCTCAACTATCTCTAAACTCGCAATTAAACTGTACGTTAAATACATTCTGAACTAAACAGTGTTTACACATACATGTATTAGCATGTATTTAATAATGTTATACATGAATGTTACATTACGATTTAGTTTAATTAATTTAGTTTTATTTGTATTCTGCTACATATTCTAAGGAATATGAAATAAAGATGATGATGATGATGATAATGATGATGATAATGATGATGTTTTATTTACATGCTGTTTTGTTATCAATGGCGAAAATATCCAGTTACATGTTTTTCATATTATTACTTGTAAACAATCATTGACATGTTTTGTTATTTTTATCATTATTGTTATCAATCAAATAACATATGTGCTGATATTTACTGAACGACCCCCCCCCCAAGTCTACTTTATCCCAAATAAGAGATATAATCAGACGTGTCACATCGGAATAACTAATCGTATATTTGATAGAATTGATCGATACCCGATAATCGAACTTTTACTGTAATCTAGATCAATCTGTCCGAACTTGTAACCTAACAATAACAAATATCTACGACAAGTCTACGACAAGTCAATATTTGTCGGTCAACAAATTGTCAAAGGTTTAGTCGACTCTTCTGATATTTATAAAAAGACGTCTGTTAAATGTTGTCACACGATCCCGGATATAGTAAGCTATTATATATATATATATATATATATATATATATATATATGAGAGAGAGAGAGAGAGAGAGAGAGACAGAAAATTATTGATGTAAGTATTTGGATGCTGTTGTGAGAGAGTTAACAATGGTCCCGGATTGCAGCATAAAATGTGAGTTATATCAAGTTAACGAATTATTTATCTCTCTCTCTCTCTCTCTCTCTCTCTCTCTCTCTCTCTCTCTGTCTGTCTCTCTCTGTGTGTGTTTGTGTGTCTGTGTTATGTTTGTTAAATATAATCACAGTTATATCTTGTATGTGATGTGCGATCGTGCAGTCAGCCACTTGAGGTATTTGATTGAGCCAAGATAATAATCTTTATTATGTACTGGTGGTCATATATATATATATATATATATATATATATATATATATATATATATATATATATAATGATAATAATAATTGGTATTAGTTGAGTCATTTAACCTTGGTGTTAGTCACACATGGGACATATGACAGAGGTGTATCTCCCAAAGGAAACAAATCATTCCCCAAACACAGGCAGGAGACGGATTCGAACCCACAACCTCACCATTTGCAGGGTAATGCTCTGATCATAGCGCCATCGAAATTCTTTGCAATTGCTTTATGCTGAATTGGAGCTTACACAGACATCCAGATACACTGCCATTGATAGGTTTTTTTTTGTTCTTTAAATGTTCTTAGTAAAGGTTTCAGTTTAATGTGTTTTATCATTGACGACTAAACTAAGCTTTGAAGTATTTTGCTGATACCATCACAGTATTTGTCACAAACCCTGATGCTTAATACGCTGAAGGCGATTGATGTTATCATCTGATATCCATATGAATAGAAGCAAATGTGTGTCTGTCTGTCTGTTTGTTTGTTTATTTGTGTGTGTTAGCAAAAACAATCAGACAAAAGATCCTGATAAGGCGATGAATACGACAAGCTGTAAAGTGCGCGCGGAATTATGTGAGATGTTAGATTTGTCATAAGATAGCTCCTTTTACTGATTCATTAGGAGACTTCAACCGATATGTGACGTTGTAGGTATTAGTTATCTGACATAGTATGGTGAAGACGAATAGATAATGTTTGTTTTGTCATCATTTAATTTTCGAAACTTTAGATTATCCCTAACCGAATATATATATATATATATATATATCCGAACACGCGACATTTTAAGTCATATTTCTGTGCAGTGATCTCAGAAGAGTATTAATATCTGATTAAATCCTGGGGGTCAATTCTTGACACTTGTAGGATACAGATAACAAACATAGGACAACAGATCTAAGCAAATATTAATAATAAATCCTCTTCGTTGGCTACCAATTAATATCAGATGTTTACATTAGAGTATTCACGTAAAGGGGTGGCCAGTTCTAGTCAATTTCGCCAGATCTCGGTAGACCTCGGATTGGTAGACTTCAGACAAATAAATGAATCCACTATTTACCTACATAAAGTATTCTAGCTGTGGTATATTTACATAAGTTTTGCGCTTCATTGGATATTCCTTGAACCCCCCCTCTATATCTATGCGTGTGTGTAATTATATAGCTAATACTGATATGTTCGGTGTGGTAGAGAGTATTCGGTGCCGATATACAAATTTACTATTATAATGACAGAGAACTGAGTAAACCGCTCGTTTAAAGAAACATACTCAATTTGGAAAATTGCCCTCCCCCTCTCAATAATCAGCTGACCAGAGAACCTCATCACATCGTCTTGTAGCAATATAACAATAAAACAACTAACAGACGGACAGATCAACTAACAGACCAACTAACAGACCAACTAACAGACGGACAGATCAACAGACCAACTAACAGACCAACTTACAGACGGACAGATCAACAGACCAACTAACAGACCAACTAACAGACCAACTTACCCAACCACACACCCACCAACAAGCCAACTAAACAACCAACATACCAGCCATCCACCTACCAACGACCAAACAAACTAACAAACAAAACAAACAATAAACAAACAAAACTAACAAATAAACAACTAAACAAAACAACAACAAAACAAACAACCTACAAACCAAACAAACAACCATCCAACAAACCAAACAAGCAACCAATAAAACAAACAGCCAACAAACCAAACAAGCAACCAATAAAACAAACAGCCAACAAACCAAACAAGCAACCAATAAAACAAACAGCCAACAAACCAAACAAGCAAACAATAAAACAAACAGCCAACAAACCAAACAAGCAAACAAAAAACAACCAATCAACCTACCAACAAGATAGCCAGTCAAAGCACAGAACCAAGCAATCATCTAGCCAATTGTCTTATAGGCACTCCTACTGTCCACACACACACATATAAGACAACGTTTGGACTAGCAGCCAGCCTGCCACCAGACGTCTTCTGGCGAGTGCTTCCATTTGCTGATAGATTAGTGCCGGGACTAACTAAAGGGATTAGCCTTCGTATGTCCGCATACCAGAACACTAGACCGCCGTTACCTTGGACCGGATCACAAAACGCCTTTAGAGCAAATGGCACTTCAGCGTAACTGTGCTCCGAATGGAAAACAATTGCCGCTGGCTAACTACAATACGAACTCGGCGACATCGAGCCCAGCGACGAGTGGTCACTCGAAATGCGACCCGCAACACACGTCGATAACATCCGGTGCCGAAAACCACGAACGAATCATTGGCGGTCTAAACCCGAGTCTAAAACAGCCGTTCACGATAGCTCTCATTGGCCTTGCCCCGTTCACTAAGCCATTACCCGTCAGGACAATCATTATTCCATTTACGAGGGGACAAATATTTATCTGCCGCCGGCTCCCTAAGACGGTCCCCCTCTCCGGGAATGCCATTGGTTAAGTGTTCACGTCGGCTCTGCCGGACTTTGCCAGTACGATGGCCATAAAGTAACCGAGTCATTTCTCTTTTCTTTCCTCCAACAGAACACTTGTATGAACGAGCGAGACAATGGATCATGATGACCACCTAATGGCGTGCCACTGATGTAGGCAGGAAGTACGCTCAGAACGACAACTATACGTGAGCCGCAACATGCCCAGAACGAAGCGGGACTTAGTAAAGCTGATTCTCTGATCGTTAGATCTATCATTTAAGAATGTCTACATTACGGACTTGGCCCGCTTTCGGCCAATGGATATTCTGGATCCTTCTCTTTATCGGGATCACCAGGGCTGCCGCACGACAGCCTCAGTCGATCACCATAGGTAAGTGCTGGCTTTAGTTCTGTATCCATTCGAACTCGAACCTCGATTCCTATATATCTGTATGCCAGAAGGCGATGTTCATGGGAGTTGTTTGAAGTCCTGTCCTGGATCGAGTAATCAACTTACGCTGTCTGGACCATCCTGATGGAATGTACTTTTATCTGTGCGGCTTTCTTTGACCATCAGATGTCGGCTTTCCTTTGCTCGGCGCACGTCTTCGATAGACGCCCTCTTTTCGGCCTATAATCGTGTGTGCGCATGAGTTCCGAATATGCTTTAGTAAATGGAGATGACCTTTTTCTGTAAAATCGCATAAGATGTGTCCCTTGGTAATGTTTGAGGGTACGAATATTCTGCAGCTGTTTCGTGTAATAGATATATGCAATAGATTTATATGTATATGTATGTCTGTCAGTGTGTCTGTATAAGATTTATGTATATATATATATATATATATATATATGTGTGTGTGTGTGTGTGTGTGTGTGTGTGTGTGTGTGTGTGTGTGTACGTGTCTCTGTATGTGTCTGTCTTCTGCATCTTCAGTGAATGGGCATAGAGGAAGGGTGGATGGAGGAGTTGGGGTTTGAGATGCAATAGATTTACACACTTACAGGAACCTAGTTGAGTAAAGAGCAGGATTTCTAAGAGAACGAAAAGGGCGAAGTCTACATTTCAGAGCCAGTTAACATCATCATTCGAGCCATGTTATTTCACTAAAACCTTTCCCCGGGTAGCTTGAGGTCGTGAGTGAAACAAATCATTTGGCGGCTGAAACTAACGCACAGATACTGGACGGCAAATGAAATGTGACGTTCGACTTTTATTTCGTTTGACGTTCGCCCGTCGGAGGTCGTTCTTTTCCTCGGTAACCAACGACGCCGTAGACGCCCCGAGCGCCGAGCGATAATTGAAGGCATAAACAAATCAATGCCATTACGAGTGGCCGTGGTCAAATGTTTTATGCATCGCGTGTGGTCCAGAATTAGTTCCATCCCCAGTCACGTGACAACTTGGTGGCGAATACGGGAGTGGACAGGGTGTGTTTTCCCCCTCCCTACCTGGAATATTGTGTACCTAACGTAACTGTTTGTTCATTAATTAGTCATCTCTGGCGCCTGTATTAAGGGTGCTTATTACGGAATCGCGTGCTACGATCATTTGTCGATAGCTCACTGTTGTTAAACATTCCAAGTGGTTTATTTGGTTCGAATTCGAACTTCACCGCCCCCCACTTCCCTCCCCTCCCCTCCGCCCCTCACAAAAGCTCTGCTCGAGTAAGAATAATTATAGTTGTGGCTGGTTGTTGGCTAAGTGCTGTTTTTAATAAAATGGCCTAATTACAACTTGATATATTGTGAATATGGTATTTTAATAAATGATTGTTTGTAGAGTTTTTGGTAGTATTGCTCAGTCTTGGATGAATTACGATGTACTTCTTCAACAACAACCAAGGACCATTTCAGACAGACAGACACACAGACAGACAGATTGATAGACAGACAGATATACATACAGACAGATAGACAGACGGACGGATGGACGGACGGACTGAGGGACGGACGGACGGAGAGACTGACAGACAAACAGGCAGACAGACAGACAGACAGACGAACAGAGATAAAATGATAGACAGACAGAAAGACAGACAGACGGACGGACGGACGGACGGACCGACGGACAGACAGACAGACCGATGAACAGAGAGAAAATAATAGATAGACAGACAAACAGAAACATAAACCATTTGCTCATATACACACGTACACACACGCGCGCATACACACATACGCTCACTCCCATACATTTATATGTACACACACGCGCGCACTCAGAGGACACATACCTATGTTTGTACTTGCTGATGTGCAACTAGCAGCAAGAACATTAGCAACCACGTGAATGACGACAACAACAATAATAATAACAACAATAACAACAATAACAACAATACTATTATTATTATTATTATTATTATTAGTTGCACCCTGATGCTCATTTGATCCATTTCGTTATAAACGAAGATTCACAAAGAAAACAACAATGCCATTTAATAATCTATTGTTTATGAAATGTAATAATTATATTATGACGTAGTAAAAGGTTATGACAACAATGATCAGTTAGCGAGTGGGGGGGGGGGGGGCGCGCTATTTTAGTTCATAGTTCCATCAGTCCAGAGATATGTTATCCCGCCCGATGAGGGTGTAGGTGATAGCCATGTTTAGCGCCGGTGATGATCTCACCTGGCCATACCGAAATGAGATTATCGTGCCCAAATTGTACAGTAAAGAATGAAACATCCTCTTTCCCAGACACAGATGCCGTTCGTATTCCACCGAATAATTAATATTATGCCGTATCACGTGATATAAATCGTATTATGATAGTCAAACAAATCAAAACAAAGCCGTCAAGGAAAGATTCGAAGGTTTGATGACTAACTGTCCTGTAGATAAGAACTTCCTCTCTATCGTCTACACATTGATGACGTAATACCATGTTGGTATTCGGATCACTGGCCAATTGGCACTAATGGCGTGACAATTACGCGGTATCCCGTAACCGGAAATCGATGGGAAGCAGTTAGAGGAAATGTCAAGGCGACCCGATAGTTTACCGGTAAATTATCTCGTCACGTTTAACTTCCGGCGACTAAACGTTCGTCCGACAATTCATCGCCAATCTCTTGTCTCATTGTGTCTACCATTAGACACCCCTCCACCCCCTCCACCCCCGGCAGCCAGGCTGAGGTAATACACTTTTGTCGAGCGGTGTAAAGAATACGAGATGAACTGGGCCGATGACTCGGGACGATTGCTTTATGAAATATTAACTAAGATTTCAGGTTTGAATGGATTACGGGATGATAAATGACGGAGGATGACGCTGACGTGTAATGGGAAGTTTATTTGATACCGGAGACTCGTTTTGGTTATCCGACGTACATCCGGGAACGTTTTGTTCTCAGCTCCGAAACTGTTAATGAAGAGTGACGCTAACGTTGAGTATGACGACGTCCGGATATCACGTCAGGAGTCAGTTCTGGATGATGGCTCGTATCTGGACAACATTGGGACATTGTCTGACCTACATCCGACTGAGGAAACTGGGACTCTACTACGACGACAATAATGAAATTGAGATCAACCCGCTTGAATCTCTCTCTCTCTCTCTCTCTCTTTCTCACTCACTCATTTAATAACTAATTAACTCACTCACTCAGTGACCGACTCTCGTTTGCGTTTAATTTCGTTTTCACTTACTCACTGACTCACTCACTCGCTCGCTCACTCCCTCACTCACAAACACACACACAGACACTCTCTTTCTCTTTCTCTCTAGAGGACATCAGTTGACAGCGGGGCACCATTGGGTCAGGACAAAAAGGTCACCCTGGACTGATCCAAAAGAGATGGCACTTCGTGTGAAGGACAATAGTCGAGGTCGTCAGGCAGATCGCGTCGACTGATATTTGGAAACAACTGATTCTCTTTTGTGCTCGTCCACCATAACAACTCTGTTACACGGGCTATGAGAGTCCATGTTTTGACTAGACGTATTACAAATCACAGTTGCTTTGCCCTCATATATTACCTACATCATGCATTGTTCATACACGACGTCGGGTCTAAATGCTGGTTCAACTGCACTACCCTATGTCAATTTAATATTTACTGTCACGGCACGCGAACGGCTTCAGCTTTTAGTTTTTTTAAATTCTTTTGTAAAAGAAACCCTGGATTAATCCAGGTCTCGTGTTGGCAGATTTAGTGCGGAGTTTGTTTGGGTGAACAATATGAACATTAGGAAATGTGAAATGTTGTTTTAGAGCCATTGATACGGGTAAAGGTATGTTAATTGTCTTAAACAAAGTGAGATGATATGAAAACAAAGGTGAATAAATTTACTGACATTGTCTGTCGGGATTTCAACCCCATTGTGGAGGGGGGGGGGGAGATCCGGCAGAACGTCGCTAACAGTGTTTGACGAAACTGTATCATAGATTAAAGTTATCACCTTCATAACAAGACTATATATATATATATATATATATATATATATATATATATATATATATATATATGTGTGTGTGTGTGTATGTGTGTATGTGTGTACTCCCTATTATAACATATCTCATAATCGTTAGGTATCTCTTTTTACCTTGTATATGTATTGACCATATTACTTTGTATGTATGTGTCTGTATGTCTGGGTGTGTTTGTGCATGCGTGCGTGCGCGTCTCTCGCGATAGATAGATAGATACCGCCGTCCTATCTATGAACGTGCATGCTAACTCTACTGTGTTCATCGTTTTACAATCTTCAAACCAAGTCCACTCCGACACTTTCCTATGTTTTTTTCCAGGTGGAATATTCGAGGATATTCACGAAGGCTCTAAATTGGCCTTTAAGCAGGCCGTCGAGAAGATCAACTCTCGTAGAGATCTACTGACTGGCATCAAGCTGTCTTATAACATTAGCAGATGTCCTCCACAGGATAGCTTTACCGCAGATAGACAAGGTACGTCCTACAGACTTATACTATAGATAGATAGTGGGGATCGTGATGGGAGAGTGGTAGTGGTATAAAGCTTCATATATATATATATATATATATATATATATATATATTTTATATATATATATATATGACATTTGAAATGAAAGCTTTTCTTTGCATGATGTGAGAGAAAGATGACAAATCTAATGATATCTTAAGTAGACAACATTTAGGAATCCATTATTGTGGCAACCAACCGCTGTGTGAAACTAGAGCGAGAACGAAATTGAAGTTATAATAATAATAATAATAATAATAATAATAATAATAATGATAATAATAAAATAATAACCGAAACAGGTGGAACTAACAGACTATAATTGGTCATCTTCGGATCTTTTTCGCTTCGATTAACCCATTGAGCAGTTTGTTTAACCTTGACACTGGTCAAACCAAGGACATATGGTCGAGAGGTGACTCAGTAGGTAAACATTCTTCCGACGCAAGCGCGAGTCTGATTCGAACTCAGAACCCGCTGGTTTGCGGCACGGCACTCTACGCGGTGCGCCAGTTTCGACCAGGCGATTGCCGCAACAATCTCCACCAGGTGTTAATGTCATTATATCATTATAACGAGGCTAATTTCTTTCTCTACATTTGATGTCGTATTATAGATGTTGATGTTTATGATGCTTATCTCCAGTCACGCTTCTCGAAATGGGACAAAAACGAGATTACTCTGAACAACTTCTTCTACTCCTTGTATATATAATATAGGTATATCATCGTTCTTAAATATACCCCAGTCGTTACTGAAACAAATATTGGACATAATCCCCCCCCCCCACCCAATGATCTCAATTAGATAAATAATCTAATTACTTTAGATGTT
>JAODUP010000509.1:182500-212500 GCA_025642065.1 Paralvinella palmiformis | reverse complement strand
AAAAACTGATCTTTGAAGACGGTAACAATTGGGTTATATAGTTTATATAGTATTGCTTTGAAGAAAGATACAGCAATTGAAAAATAGCTATAAATAGGGTTGCTTAGATAATTAAGCTAAACATTCTCACTACTGCCGTGATCTGACTTGGGTGTTTTACACCCAAACTCCACGGCTGTAGGTGATTCGTATTTTGATTTTGCTTGGCGGCTTAGGGACTGGTGAGACATTACACATGTCTCAGCAAGAAAAGTCGTCGCTCTTGATTCAGTCCCCTGAAGAAACGTCCAGAGTTTGAATTCACGGTTCGAGATTCTCTGTGCCTGTGCCTTATTATACACAGCTAAAACACACACACACACACACACACACACACATATATATATATATATATATTGTGTGGGTGTATGTGTTATTATGTTTATGTATTTAGATATAGGATCAAATTGAAGCTAACTATGAAATGAAAATTACGTAAATAACACTAAGAGAAGGGTAACATAATTGAGCAATTTGCAGTATATATATATATATATATATATATATATATATATATATATTATCCCTTACCCGAGCATGACATAGATCTATAAGATGTAAGTTTTCTACGTTAAGCTGTCACGTTATATTAAAGATATGTTTAGACTACTGAAGCTGAACGTATAATGTTAAGAGATTCATAATCTCGTAGGATGAATAATAAAAACATCTTGGAACCAAAATTAATATTATTAACATAATTAAGAGACACGAAGCTAGTGCCTTTACAGAAATAATTACATTTACGTGTGTCAAAATTCACTATCATCACATGGATTAATAGCAACTGGTCATTGGACAAATATGTTCTTTATCTGGATTACACGTCTAAGCGATGTTTGAAACTTTTGCCAGATATTTAAAAAAGACAATGGCACTTTAGAAATGTGTGTCTTATTCTCGAGAACAAAACGTCGCCAATTTTAGCTAGACATTTCACGTACGATCGTATAATATAAACATCCGAGACAACAAACGGCCAAAACCTTCTAAACAGAACTAGACGACGTAGATAATGATATAGGTCGTTGGTAGATCGCGTCAATTATGGCTTAGATGGTGCTCTTTAAAGAGATAACGGTTTAGGTGATGATCCAGAAACCCCCCAAAGCCAGCTACAGCTCGTAATTAATTGTCTCGATTTTACGCCACGGTCCCCCAATACGGGGAAGTCTATCCTTGAAGTAAGAAACATATTATAACATTGCCACCAAAATGCTATTTGTTCGTATTGTGAAAAGTGTGTACATTTATCATTTGTAACCTTTCCATATATGTCATTATGTTGTGATACTGTAATATGTCGTGCACTCGTATTTTTATTTCTTTCCCCCCACACAAATATCTTTACTGTCAGGCCAGGGGTTCTCATCCTATAAGGTTATTGCTACACCTCTGTAGTATAAAATAGTTATATATATATATATATATATATATATATATATATATATATATATATATATATATATATATATATAATGTACAGTATATGGAGGAATAAAACTCTTACTTACTGAATCACTATCTCATCAGAGCACGCCCATTAGTTGTAGTAATGTCCATTATAACAGAACAAAATGCCATTTTCTGACGGTTAGGTCTCGCCAAGCTTCAAGAAGTCCTTAAAGCTCCGGAAGGTCATCCGTTTAAAATAACCGTCCGTAAATTGGACACCAGCATAGACGGTCCCATGGACTATAGGCCGCTGCTGAAGGAGATCCGGAACAAGGGTGGATCCAGAATCATACTAGACTGCGATTACACCAAAGTGAACAATATCCTCCATCAGGTGAGTGATGCTGCGTTTCGTATATTACGGGTGATAAAATGTTATGGATATCCGGAACTAAACACCCCTCCCCCCATCATGTCCCATATCACCTCCCAAGACCATATTGTCTCTGGTATGTAAATAACATTTAGGGATGTTTCATAGCATGCCGCACAATCTGCCAAATTTGTTTATTATCCGGACGACATCTGGTCATTTCTAAGCTCGTAATTTTTCAGATGACACCCCTGTACCTCCCTCCCTCCCTCTCCCTCCCTTCCTCTCCCTCCCTCCCTCACCGCTCACTGTATATTAACCTTCAGGATTTACTCCCAGGTTTTCATGCCGTAACATTGTGCCCGCACTAAAACCTTAACCCGCGGCATATATTGGCCATGACGGCTTATGGGAGTATCTCAGACAAACGATGTCTCGTTGAAGATGATTTTATGGTCAAATATATCCCAACATTGTCGTGATGAAGGGTGGCCGATGTATGAGGTGGGTGACGGAGGGTGGGGGTGGCTGGGTGGTCGTTGGGTGTATGTTGTAACTGGCGGCGATAGAGAGGCGCCGCTCATGTCGCGCCGGCAGTAACATTACCCCCAAGGACTCCCTATTACGTCATACCGTCGCCTACCACGACCACGCCTCCTGGTGATTCTTCCTGTAATCACAGTATCGGCTACAGTCATTACGGCCATGTTAGCCGACCGGATGACGGCCTATTGACATCGGCATTACGATGACGACAATGACACGGAGTAATAAATTAAGGTTCCCGGTTCTGTTCCGTTGAGGATGATGACGACCTTAACGTGGTCATTCGTTGTTTGTTGAGGATGATGACGACCTTAACGCGGTCATTTGTCGTTTGTTGAGGATGATGACGACCTTAACGTGGTCATTTGTCGTTTGTTGAGGATGATGACGACCTTAACGCGGTCATTTGTCGTTTGTTGAGGATGATGACGACCTTAACGCGGTCATTTGTCGTTTGTTGAGGATGATGACGACCTTAACGCGGTCATTTGTCGTTTGTTGAGGATGATGACGACCTTAACGTGGTCATTTGTCGTTTGTTGAGGATGATGACGACCTTAACGCGGTCATTTGTCGTTTGTTGAGGATGATGACGACCTTAACGCGGTCATTTGTCGTTTGTTGAGGATGATGACTACCTTAACGTGGTCAATTGTCGTTTGTTGAGGATGATGACGACCTTAACGTGGTCATTTGTCGTTTGTTGAGGATGATGACGACCTTAACGCGGTCATTTGTCGTTTGTTGAGGATGATGACGACCTTAACGCGGTCATTTGTCGTTTGTTGAGGATGATGACGACCTTAACGCGGTCATTTGTCGTTTGTTGAGGATGATGACGACCTTAACGCGGTCATTTGTCGTTTGTTGAGGATGATGACGACCTTAACGGTCATTTGTCGTTTGTTGAGGATGATGACGACCTTAACGCGGTCATTTGTCGTTTGTTGAGGATGATGACGACCTTAACGCGGTCATTTGTCGTTTGTTGAGGATGATGACGACCTTAACGCGGTCATTTGTCGTTTGTTGAGGATGATGACGACCTTAACGTGGTCATTTGTCGTTTGTTGAGGATGATGATGACCGTAACGCGGTCATTTGTCGTTTGTTGAGGATGATGACGACCTTAACGTGGTCATGTATCGTTTGTTGAGGATGATGACGACCCTAACGCGGTCATTTATCGTTTGTTGAGGATGGTGACGACCTTAACGTGGTCATTTGTCGTTTGTTGAGGATGATGACGACCTTAACGCGGTCATTTGTCGTTTGTTGAGGATGATGACGACCTTAACGGTCATTTGTCGTTTGTTGAGGATGATGACGACCTTAACGCGGTCATTTGTCGTTTGTTGAGGATGATGACGACCTTAACGTGGTCATTTGTCGTTTGTTGAGGATGGTGACGACATTAACGTGGTCATTTGTCGTTTGTTGAGGATGATGACGACCTTAACGCGGTCATTTGTCGTTTGTTGAGGATGATGACGACCTTAACGCGGTCATTTGTCGTTTGTTGAGGATGATGACGACCTTAACGGTCATTTGTCGTTTGTTGAGGATGATGACGACCTTAACGCGGTCATTTGTCGTTTGTTGAGGATGATGACGACCTTAACGTGGTCATTTGTCGTTTGTTGAGGATGATGACGACCTTAACGTAGTCATTTGTCGTTTGTTGAGGATGATGACGACCTTAACGCGGTCAATTGTCGTTTGTTGAGGATGATGCCCTCAATGGCGAGAATCGAGCCTTAGAATCATTCTTGTCATCTACATTAGTTTTCTTCGCTCGAATATGAAACAATAGAAAAATAAACATTAATAATATTATATATATTATTATTATTATTATTATTATTATTATTATTAACCGTCATTGGATAGTTAGTTTATCAACCTTTTGCACTTAAAAGAAGCCATTCTGAAAAGAATTAACTTTTTTACATATATATCTCTAGCATTTCACTAAAAACTGAATGTTTTAACAGTTCAATGATCCTATATCATCAAACATTCTGATTGATCTATTTATGTTTGTTTTACGACTTTTACGACATCTATGTGGTCTACTGGTCTACAGCCAGATCATACATTGACCTTATGTACTCGTCAATTACACTTGTCAGCGTGAAATGTCCATTCCTAGGATTAAGTCCCATGATGAATCAGCTAGAAGTGTAATCACTCCAGGGACAGTACTTTTCCATTCGCTGCTAAACCCATCCACACCCTAGGCGCGCGATCATGCAGACACACACACACACACACAAACACACACAGGCACACACACAGGCACGCATACACGCACGCACACAAAAACACACACATACTATATTATATACACGCGTGTTGTAGCACCTACGCAGAACACAAACACAGACATGCAGACTTACATTGCTAAGCTGCCAAAATTGCCCTTTCCCGTTTGTCTGTGCCTAAGCTAGGCATCCATTTACAACTGAGTGGCCCGAGAGAAGTGACGTCGGAGGGAATACGTCCAGGCTTCTAATGGCACCGTCGGGATATGAACCCTATATGCGGTTACCGGCGAACGACCGCGCTACCAGCTCAGCCAATTGAGATGTCCATATAAGATGCGATACGACGACGACATGTTCTGGGACAATCTGTCACGAAGTAGTCCAGGATTAGGTGATGAGATCAATTTAAATTTAAGCCAATTGTGACCATTGGATACAGACAATACACTGTAGACTTAATGTAGTACTGTGACTACAAGGGAGAGGGAGAGTGGAGGGGGGGGGGTGTTACGTAAAGGTGTACAATTTGCCTAAATTCCACCTAGAGTCTTTGATATTGACACAATGACGGATTACGCCTAAAGAAGGCGGGTAGGAAAGGGGGGGGGCAGATAGAAAGACACGGAGAAAATGGGCAAGTGGACATTACCGGCACAGATGGAAATTAGTACTGACACACACACACACGCACGCACGCACCACACACACACACACACACACACACACACACACACACACATATATATATATATATATATATTCTGCACACGCCAGAGAAATAGAGAAGGGCCGACAGAGAGAGAGAAAGAGAGAGAGAGAGACAGAGAGCTTTACATTAAAAATTCGGAAATCCAATTTGTGAACTAATCCATCAAGTTCCAGCTAGAGCACAGACTGTAATCTTAGGTCACTAACCTCGAGTAACCTGCCTTATCTAAAACATGATGACTATCGGTGTTAACAGAACAACGCGTTTTGTTCAGATTACGTCACACACACACACACACACAGAGAGAGATAGAGAGAGAGAGATCAGATGTCTTTTATTCCTCTTAAAATTAAGTTTGAGCCTATATCAGTATACGATTTTAGCTCTAGCGCTAAGCGCCGCTACGGAAGCCCGTAACGGACATTAACTGTTCATATTAGATCCCAATTACCGTCAAACAGTTCATAAGTTACTAAGATTAGGACGCTACACATGTCCCACAAGAGTATTACATAATCCATTTAAGATTGTTGTCTACTTCAGCCCAGTTCCCTCCATTAGCGACAATAAATTAATTTATTGACAGAAAGGATTTGCCGTTAATTGGACAAGGACGGATTGCGATGTTATGTCGATGTTGAACTAATGTTTGTTTATTTTTGTTTTGTTTTACAGGCATTGACTATAAATATGACGACACAGTATTATCATTACTTACTGACAACATTGGTAAGTAATCGAAGCCTTGACGTAGTAATTGGGGGCTGGTAATGAGAGGGAACTATATAGTAATCGGTAATACGAGTGTTTGTGTGTGTATGTGTGTGTGTAAGTATGCATGTATATATATATATATATATATATATATATATATATGTGTGTGTGTGTGTGTGTGTGTGTGTGTGTGTTGTGACTGAACCGGTAGGTTTTAGATCGAGCAGGCGAGTGAATGAGTAAAATGGAAAATGTAGCTGCTACTTTTTGGCACACGGTAAGCTGAATGGGTCGGACGACCTCCATGAGTAATGGGGGCAAAGTGTGAATTGTCCCCCCCATAGTGAATGAATGATTGACTCATTGACTGATTGAGTGAGTGAGTGAATGAGTTAGTGTGAGTGAGTGCGTGATTGAGTGAGTGTATCATTGATTGAGCGAGTCAGTCAGTCAGTCAGTCAGTCAGTCGGCCAGCTAGCCAATTAGCTAAAAGTCAATATTATTATGCACAAATATTTATATATATTTGTTGAAGAAACAAACAATAAAGTAGCATAATTTAGCAGCATTTCATGAATTTGGGATATTAATATCAATTGGATCCCAATATTATGCCGTCTTAACAATTCACGAAGTCACACGTCAATCTTCTGACGTCACACGTCAATCTTATGACGTCACGCGTCAATCTTATGACGATACATGTCAATCTTATGCGATCTGACAATTATACTTTTCTCGTCCTCTTATCCAGGATGCCGACCTGATAGATTTAGAGGACTTCAAGTACAATGGCGTCAACATAACATCCTTCCGTATCATAGATCCCACACGGCCGGAAGTGGTCGAGATCATACGGGACTGGCAGTTCCAGAAGAGGCGTCTGGGGTATTCGCCGTTAGAGACGGACAGAGGACCGGGATTTCGGGTGAGCTATATACGCCGATATTAAGGGAATAAACTTCTAGTTCGTTGTCCACGACACATCGTCCACAAACGCTCCTATACAACCGTTCTGGGATATTTCGTACACTAGTTGTATTCCGAGTAAGGGAATGAAAGAGTCGTAAAACATGCGCTCGTTGACGTAAAGGGGAGATATTTGGCCGCGTGAGCAGCATTTGTGTATAGCCCAGGTTTAGAGGGAATTGTAGAACAGTGTGGAACTCTGGGCAGTGATTTCGCGATTTTGTGGCGAAAATAAAACAGTAAGGGTTTGTAAAACGGGTATATACCATGGTATCTGATATTTACAGCTTCCATATTATTCTTCGTGTGAAATCCGTATGTGCGTGTGTGTGTATGCGTGTGTGTGTGTGTGTGCGTGTGTGTGTGTGTGTGTTGTGTGTGAATGTAGCTTTAACACTCTATATGGTACTGTATTTATATGTTTATTTTCCAAGTTACTCTATGTGACCTGTAATTGGGATTGTAAACATTCCAACACAGAATTTGGCCATTTAACATTCTAAAATGTTCATTCTCAGCCGCGATACACTGGAAGACAGCTATACCACGCAATGCAGGGTGGTGTGTGTGTGTGTGTGTGTATGTGTTTGTGTGTGTATGTGTGTGTGTGTATGTGTTTGTGTGTGTTGTCCTAAATCGGATAAAGTAGCTTAATATATTTTAATTCGTCAACATCTGAGAAATGGCGCGTGATTTATTGGCTTAATATGTACTTACACATCGAGGCCAGAGTACCTAGAAATGGTTCTTGTGCAAACAAAACATGGTCTCCTCATGTTTAATGCTGAGGTCACCAACATGGAATGATTTATAAATAACGGTCAAGGATGTGTATGTTCATGTTTTACGCATTTACGTATCCATATATATATATATATATATATATATATATATATATATATATATATATATATATATATATATATATATATATCCGGAAGACGAAGAGATGTGTATTATATAACATATTTGCCTCCATCACAATAACCGTCATCCGCCATTCTCGTCATGATTGGTCGATGTATTCAACCGGAAGTCGGTCGTCTCCATGACTGTCTACTAATGGATGACATCTCGCACCTGAAATAACTCAATTCCTGTTTCTCGGCGGCTCTATTAAAGATAAATGCCGTATAAATGAGAACCCGGAGTTGACTACCCCCCTTCCGGGCCACGCGAGCCGCCAGTTTACAGGACAGTGTGGAAGATGCCGTTGAGTTAATGCCAAGATTGATATAAGAGCGGGAAAGGGGGAGGCTTCTTCTGCGATAAATCGGATCGTGTTTATTCGGCTGTCAGATAAGGGGTGGAGGGAGAGTCGGGACTAGGTGGCAAAAGGCGGGACTGTGCGGGGGTTTTCGTCGGGTGTGGGGGCAGTTATGACGTTAACGGAATACTAAATGTTCCATTATCAATATAACTCTATCTCTATCCATCATTTGACCTTGCTCGTCCTTGGACAGCTCCAGAACAAGAGTATAATACTCGGTACTCCGGTATGTCGAAAATGTTAATTGTATGTTGTTTATGGCAATCGTACTGTTTATTATAAGATAGTTCTTTCTTTGTTTTCGACCAACCGTAGTCCGTAGAGTTTTCTTGTTTTTTTATTTAATTTTTGTGATGCAGTTTTATTTTGTCGAGAAATATACTTCGATTATTTTATAATCTTTAAAATATTTCATATCTTTTTTCCTTCTAAATGAACGAATGTCCGTGTTTTGTTGTAGTCTACACCATGCACACAAATTGCGTTTCAAATTTTGGCACACACACACACACACACACATATATAGTTGTTGTTATTATTGCTATTTTGTTGTTGTATGTAAAGTATTTAGCTGTTAGTTTTCAGTAATTAGTAAATTTCAACTCCATACCGAAGTTTTATTACCAGCCAATGGTTAGTTTATTTACGATCGTATTTTAGAAGCTTGCGAATTAGCAACGACCATTGCTATTTAAATATTTTCC
This sequence comes from Paralvinella palmiformis, assembly GCA_025642065.1. Classification (NCBI taxonomy): domain Eukaryota; kingdom Metazoa; phylum Annelida; class Polychaeta; order Terebellida; family Alvinellidae; genus Paralvinella; species Paralvinella palmiformis. The sequence goes on along the minus strand of JAODUP010000509.1, from coordinate 203,514 downwards.
AACTCAGTTCATTCAAATTGACTTCGAAACAAAGTACCAATCCAACCACAATAACGTCAATTACATTTAAACCGAAAATTATCTATCACAATCACAATTGCAAGACGTTTAGGACGTTGGTATGGAACTTGCACGTGGTTAAAAACTGTCAAATAATAGCACTTTTCTTTACTAAGGACTTTTATTGCAATTTATACCATAATAAGGAGTTGCCGTTTTAATTCGGCTGTATATATATTCCTTATTATTACACCGACAACTTAGCGCCCGTTTATGACTATAAGTATTCTATATTCATCGTCTAATGTGAGATTATTTGTTGCCAGACGGAAGCTGCTCTGATGTACGATGCTGTACATCTGTTCGCCAAAGCTCTGGATGAGCTTTCTGGAGCTACGGAGATAAGAACAGCATCCTTGTCGTGTAACAAGGGAAAGCCATGGGCTGAGGGGTCGAGCTTGATCAACTATATGAAAATGGTGAGTGATCGGATATAATTTAACGCATAATTATTAATATATTCAACTAATCTGAAGCTGTTAAAATACATCGATCAATCTCATCCTGGTGTCTCTCTATCTCTCTAAATGACCAATCTCATCGTGGTGTCTTTCTATCTCTCTAAATGATCAATCTCATCCTGGTGTCTCTATCTCTCTAAATGACCAATCTCATTCTGGTGTCTTTCTATCTCTCTAAATGATCAATCTCATCCTGGTGTCTCTCTATCTCTCTAAATGACCAATCTCATCATGGTGTCTCTCTATCTCTCTAAGTGACTTATCCCATCCTGGTGTCTTTCTATCTCTCTAAATGATCAATCTCATCCTGGTGTTTTTCTATCTATCTAAATGATCAATCTCATCCTGGTGTCTCTCTATCTCTCTAAGTGACCAATCCCATCCTGCTGTCTTTCTATCATTCTAAATGATCAATCTCATCCTGGTGTCTCTCTATCTCTCTAAATGATCAATCTCATCCTGGTGTCTTTCTATCTCTCTAAGTGACCAATCCCATCCTGGTGTCTTTCTATCTCTCTAAATGATCACTTTCGATATATTGTAGTCCATTCATTCATTCATTCATTCATTCGTCCACCCATTTATTCATCTGTCCATCCATCTGTCTATCAGTCTTTTTATCTTTCATTCTCCTGTCTCTTTTTTGTCCGTCTGTCTGTCTGCCTATCGCTCTGTCGGTCATTCAGTCAGCTCATTAGTCAGTCAATCAGTCATTCAGTAAGTACGTCAATCAATTAGCCAATCAGTCATTTAGTGAGTGAGTGAGTCAGTCAGTCTGTTAGTTAGTCTGTCTGTCAGTCAATCAATGATGCAAGTCATTCAGAGATTGATGTCTGTATTTCTATCCCATTCCCCCCATAAAATATATATATATATATATATATATATATATATATATATATATATATATATATATATATACGTGTGTGAGACGTGTTTATGTGTATTTGTGCTTGTACGAATGCGAGTGTGTGTATCTGAGTGTGCGTATGAGTGTATGTATTTGTGGGTGCGTGCGTGTGTATGTACGTGCGTGCGTGCGTATTGGCCTAAATGTTGTGCTATTGTTTACCTGTTACAGATGACGACACAAGGTCTAACAGGTTTTGTTAAGTTCGATTACAAAGGAAGAAGAGCAGAATTCGAGCTAGAAGTCACCGAGTTAGCCAAAGATGGCATGATGAAGGTAAGCAACTGGCAAAGGTCATGAGACAATCAAAGGGTCGAATAACATTATAGAGGTCGTAAATATAATAGGGAAATACGCGTATTAAAGGAATGACAACCTGCCAAGACACACGTATCGCATATACACGGACTATGCGTAGATTCAAATACGCGTGCACCCGAGTACACATACACTTAAATTTTATCATTTATGGTGTATGGTTGAAAAAGCAGCAGTCAAAATTACTACAACAATATTGTCCTTATAATGATCTTATCCATTTTTTGCCAGACATCAAGACTATAGAATAACGTTTCATTTTAATCCCTTGATGAATCGTCCAGATGATACGATAACGATTATTGGCTGCCGGTCAGATGAAGATGTTGTTTACTGAAACTGTTTTGTTTCGGTCTCAGATCGTATTATTTTTTATCCCGAAGTACTTTCAAATGAGGCGACAAGGGTTCACGTGTACCGGATATTAAACCTTTACCCGGTTACTAAGATAAACAACTTCACAACAACAACAATGACAGAATGATGATAACTGATTTGTAACAATAAAGGTCAAAGTACGTAGATCGATGATGTCTAAATAGATTTTGATGAAGATGAAGATGAGGAGGAGGAGGCGGTGGTTGTGGAGGGTGTGGAGGGTGTGGAGGGTGTGGAGGGTGTGCTGGAGGAGGAAGATGCTGTTGATAAGCAAAAGAATGTGCTGCCATTGTTACGGTAGTTGTTGATATTATAATTGATATTAGTATTAGTAACAGGAACAATAGTAGTAGTAATAGTAATAGTACGAGTAGTATAAATAAAAGTAGTACTAGTAGTGGTAGTGGTAGTAGTAATAACAGCACAATAATTATTACAAGAGAAGCGTATTAAACAGACATATAAAAAATCAATTGTAATTCAATTACATCAACTTACGTAAGAGTCAACAAATTTCCCGAATACATTAATCCTTTCATCATGTGTATTATTAGACGAACATAACCTCCATACCACCTTCCCACTCGGGGTCACAATCAATCCGGATAAAATATCATCTGAAAAGGAAACCTTGGCTTCTGGATCTGTCCGGGTACGTCATTGATTAAGTCGGTAATGTACAAAGCTCCAAGTATTATGGGTGCGTTTCATCCATCTTTAAAGGGCCTGATTAGTTTATTTCTCTAGATCTCTGGATCATGCATTGAATGAGTCACTCACTCACTCACTCACAAGCTATCAATTAATCAATCAAGCAATCAATTAATTTGTTGATTGAATGATCGACTGACTGACTGATTTATTGACTAACTGACTAACTGTCTAACCGACTGACTGATTGATTGATTAACTGACTGACTGACTGACTGACTGACCGACCGACTGACTGACTGACTGACTGATTGACTGACTGACTGACTGACTCACTCACTGACTCACTCACTTTCTCACGCACTCAATCAATCAAGAAATTAATCAATTATTCATTCTCTGATTCACTTATTAAATCAGTCGTTTACTTAATCATTCCACACACTCAATCACTCAAACACTCAGTCACTCATCATCGTTTGTGTTTAGTAGTGTGATTCACGTAGGGTAGATACCATACCCCCCTCCCGTTCCGGGGCCATTTATTCAGAGATTGAGTGATGTATATCTGAACTCGTCGGCGCCTTGTTACAAACGACTAAAGGTTAACCGGAAATGACGTCATTGGCGTCTTAGATTCTATTGGCGGAAAACGCGGTGGCCTCGAAGTCTTCCCGACGTCTTCGTTATGGATATCTTGATAGCGTCTGGCTCAAAGCGGGGCGGTACCGACCACCTCAACACCCCGGTCACATCCTCTAGGCTCAACGAGGCCATGGGATGCTGTTGACCATCAACGGGTGAGGAGTTGTCCATTCCACGATGAACGATTAATCTAAACATAATGGATCGGTCGTCCGCATATCGAGCAATCCGTCATTCCCAGCTATCCGTCGTCACGCCATCCCCCGCAGATGACGCGCGAAGATGTCTCCTCGAATGGATGATCGAAGGTCGATCGAGTTGCCATCGAGTTGGCACGTCGACGAATAATGTGGACCTCGGTGTGGGCTCCCGAGTGTGGGGTCCCGGATGTGGGCTGTCTGGTGGGCCGCTGTTATCGTGATACAATATTCAGCGGTTAGGATACACCAGTTGGTCGAGTCTAGAGAGTGATTACTACACGACGTGTGGTCGTCGTTTATCGGTGGTGCTGTCTGATGTATGACCTTTGACTTGTCGACTCCAGGTGGCTGTCGGTGGTCCGTGATGGCTATTAGTTCGGGCCGAGCGCTGGCAGCAGAGCTCGGGTCGGCCTCGGGCAGCAGAGCTCGGGATGGCCGCGGGCAGCAGAGCTCGGGATTGCCGTGGGCAGCAGAGCTCGGAAGCTTCAGAAGACGGTAGGGTTAGTTCGGTTTATATGTTGTTGGTTTGACGTCGACGACCTGTTGGACAATAGAGGGCAATAAGTGATGGGATTGGTGGGGGGGGGGTTATCCAGGTGAAGGAGGATACGTGGAACGTTGTTTAGTGACAGAGATTAATGGACTCGTGCCGACGTGGAATGTAGAACTGAGTGTCTCTTTCTCCATCTCTCTCCTTCCCCCCTCTCTGTTTCTCTCTCTCAATTTCCCTACTCACTCACTCACTCACTCACTCACTTTGTGTGTGTGTGTGTGTGTCTGTCTGTCTCCTTCCCCTCTCTCTATCTCTTGCTCTCCTTCCTCTCCTTCTCTCTCTCTCTTTCTCTCTGAATCTCACTAACTCACTAACTCACTCACTCACTCACTCACGCACTCACTCACTCACTCACTCACTCACTCCTCTCTCGTGTGTGTCTTTCTGTCTGTCTGTCTGTCTCTCCTTCCCCTCTCTCTCTCTCTCTCTCTCTCTCTCTTTCTCTCTCAATCTCTCTGTCACTCACCCCCTCACTCACTCTTTCTCTCCTCCTCTCTGTCCCATCTCTCTCTATCTATATATCTATATATCTACCTATCGATATATCTATTTATCTCTATTTATACTCATCCCCCTCTCTCTTTCTGTCTCTCATCACCCACCCCCTCTCTCTATGTTTGTATATTTATCTAGATATATTTATGTGACAAAGTATAAAGTAATGTTAATATCTTGTACACGACGACAGATGTCTAGTAATGTGTCTCACACAAAATGACAGTCATCTCATCTGATAAAGAAGAAGATTGTAGATGACACGAAGGACATACACTTAGTCGTAGTTTTATATCTAATCTTAGTTTTACTCAACCTTAGTACAGCATCATCCGACTTTAGATTACAGCCTGCTTTGGGAGCCTACAGTACCCGTCCTACAGCAACACACATAAAATGTGTTTTTTAAATGGGAAACACGAATTCATTTCGGAAACTTGTCAATTATCAACAGACATTTGGTCTGTATATCGGAGAAGAGTCACATTTATCTGTGGATCGACGCCACTTTCATCGATCGACAATTATCGTAGTTATGACACAGACTTGTGAATATTTAATGAGCCTCTATCTGAGGATGTATGTTTAATATGCTAATATACAAGAGATTCATTGCCAAGTTCGCTGGTTGGTGAACCATAGGTCATATGTATGACGTAAAGGTCTGGCAGCCCTTTTGTCGACTGCTATTTCGATATTAAACTGGGCGGCTTCTTAACATAAAAAGCCCCTTTTCGATATTAATGCGCATCGTCTGTTGAATGATCAGTGTCTATCTCTCTGTCTCTTCCTCACATGGTCACTGAACTAGTCAGTCACTCAGTTGACCACTCAATCATCACTCACTCGCTTACTCACTCACTCACTCACAATATCCATACGCACACACACATGCACGCACGCACACATACACACATACACACGCACGCACATACACACGCTCTCTCTCTCTCTCTCTCTCTCTCTCTCTTCTTTATATATATATATATATATATATATATATATATATATATATATATTATGCAGAGTATTGAGTAATATAGTAGAGAATGAGATGTCACTGTTAAGGGGATATTATATACGTGGTAATACTGTACATACCTATTAATTCATGTCAACAAAGAAGACCTTAGATATTCTTAATGGAATTATGATTTATGGTAATATGAATGTATTTGCTAAGAAGCCGTAACGTTTTTAATGTAAAACTGAATTTTCTTTAGTTCATTTTCGAAAAATGAAAATCCTGTTATTCAAAAGTATTGGATATCAAATTATTAATAATCGAGGTAAGATTTTAGCAAATAACGCGTAATGAGTTAATTAATTCCTAGTTTCGGTTTCATTTTTCATTTCAGATTGGATTCTGGAATACTGATATAGGACTAAACATCACTCGGGATTCTGAACGAGATAAATCGACGAAGATCATGACGATCCGAAACAGGACGATGAGAGTTACAACAATATTGGTAAGAATTAGTCCTTCGTTCAGATCATGGAATTGAATCCCAGTGTTGGTTATATATGTCGGTTGTTTCATCCAGCAAATTAAAAATAATACGTCATCTTATTGTCTCAGGTTCTATCCCCTAGTTCCAAGTTAGACCAGCAGAGAAGCTAGTCAAAACACTGACTGACTGACTGATTGACTGACTGACTGACTGATTGACTGACTGACTGACTGACTGACTGACTGACTGACTGACTGACTGACTGACTGACTGACTGACTGACTGACTGGCTGGCTGGCTGACTGACTGATTGACTGACGCACTCACTCACTCACTCACTCACTCAATCAATCAATCACTGACTGACTGACTGACTGACTGACGGATTGACTGACGCACTCACTCACTCACTCACTCAATCAATCAATCAATCAATCACTGACTGACTGACTGACTGACTGACTGACTGACTGACTGACTGACTGACTGATTAACTGCTTGACTGATTGACTGACGCACTCACTCACTCACTCACTCACTCAATCAATCAATCAATCAATTACTGACTGACTGACTGACTGACTGACTGACTGACTGACTCACTCACTCACTCACTCACTCACTCACTTGATCACTCACTTGATCACTCACTCACTCACTCACTCATTCATTGACCCACTTTCTCATTGACCCACTCACTCACTCATTATCCCACTCACTCATTGACCCAGTTACTTACTCACTCACTCACTCGTTGACTCTGATCAAATATTCTACTGGGCCGTGGTATTTCAGCAGTAAAGAGATTGGCTGTTGATCCTCCACACGTCATTTAATTTGGTCAGCCGTAGTTCAGTACTTTGTTATAATCGGTGAGGGATGTTATTGTGTGGATTAGCCAACCATTATTGGAAAATAGAAAACGTATACTTCCTGACCCGTTGACGGTATTGTCCGTTTGTACGTGTCAATACTTGCGAGTGAAGTTCTTTAATCTGGCTTCCATCCCTCTGACAACAAAGTGAAGTCCTTAGAAACATTTATTCGATTTTGCGTTGTAAATAAATAGAATATTAAACAGAGACATTATTGTTCACTTTTTGTCACGTTCCAGTTTCCGGGATTTCACATTATTGCTTTATTAACGGTAAAATTTTAGCTCTTTTTCGCACGGATACTAAACAAACTTTACGCGTGGCTTCGTTGAAGGCGATCGTCTTAAAATGTGTAAAAACGATTCTGGATCTACCAAACACTCGAATATGATCCCGAAGAATATATCTCTAGTAAAAAAAAAGTTACCGACTTCAATCTAATTAACAGGAATATATTGATCGTTATTGGAATAGATATACATTTGTTTGTTTACGCTTACCATAAGTCAAATAACACGGAGTGTCGATAACATCAATCGCTAACTTCGGTTTATAGACTATTATATTAATTGTATAGGCCATGGGAACAGGAAAGGAGGGGGGGGTCATCCATTCTTTGTATAAGTGTATTGTTCTGTTGTTAGCGGCTGTCAAGATGATCTAATGTGATGATGTTTGTTCATAAACATGATAAACATTCCTTTGTTTATTGCTTATTTACTAAACATCATATTCACTCCTACGGTAACATTCTTGTCTGGAACGTCTGTTTGTTTTGTTGTTTTTTGTTGTTGTTTTTTGTTGTTGTTTTTTTGCCTATTATAATTGATCGATAAACATTTTGGCGAAACTTCACTTCTCCGATAAAAGAAGAAAGGCATCCGTCTATTAATGACAAAGAAGAAGATATATGACAAACCTTATCTGGACAGTTGTATATTGAGAAATACGTCATTGTTAGATATCACACACCTAAACAACAATACCATTTAGAAGGGAAATCATTTTATTTATTTATAAACAATTCTTCCTAGAACTGACTGGCCAACAGTGTCATCAATGTTGTCTATTTTATTATATGGACGCACAATTTGCTCGTTCACAGGAAGATCCCTATATGATGGAGGTGGGCGATTCGTCTCTGAGGGGCAACGATCGTTTTGAGGGATACTGCGTCGACCTTCTGAGGGAGATAGCGAAGATATTAAACTTTACCTACGAGATTCATCTGGTTGCTGATGGTCAATATGGCTCACCGCAGGGCGAGAGTGATGAATGGACTGGCATGGTGAAGGAACTCATAGATCAGGTATGTAATAGAACTTTTATATATAGGTAGATACAGATAAGTGTGTGGGTGTGTGTGTGTGTACATACACACACATAAAACACACATACATGCGCGCACACACACATACACACACGCTTACATAGATATACAAATAATAGCAGTAGTGGTAGTAATATTAGTAGAAGAAGATGATGATGATGATGATAGTAGTAAAACTCGTAGTATTAGATTGTCATGGTGGTTATACTACAGTATATTATAATAGAAGTTGTCGAGGTAAGAATATTTATCGTAATAGTAGTCGTAGTAGTAGTAGTAGTAGTCGTAGTAGTAGTAGTCGGAGTAGTAGTAGTAGTAGTAGTAGTAGTAGTCGTAGTAGTAGTAGTCGTAGTAGTAGTAGTCGTAGTAGTAGTAGTCGTAGTAGTAGTCGTAGTAGTAGTAGCAATTGTAGTTGTAATAGTAATAGTATTCGAAATAATAGTAGTATTCAAAATTGTAATAGTAGTCGTAGTAGCAGTGGTAGTAGCTGATAATGCTTTTTGCTGTAGTTGTTTTCGGAGCTTCGCCTGTGACGGTATGTGCCGCGTCAATTGTGAGAGTAATTATAAAAGTACCACCTTAACCATAAATCATAGTAGTAGTAGTAGTGGTAATAGTAGTAGTAGTAGTAGTAGTAATAGAAGTAGTTATAGTACTATTAGTAGTAATTCTTATAGTAGTAGTAGTAGTTGTTGTTGTTATAGTATTAGTATTAGTTGTTGTAGTAGTAGTAGAAGTAGCAGTAGTAGTTGTTGTTGTTGGTACTGTAGCAGTAGTAGAAGTTGTTGTTGTTATAGTAATAGTAGTAGTAGTAGTTGTTGTTGTTCTTATAGTAGTAGTAATAGTAGTAGTTGTTGTTGTTGTTGTTTTTATAGTAGTAGTAGTAGGTGTTGTTGTTGTTGTTGTTTTTATAGTAGTAGTAGTAGTTGTTGTTGTTGTTGTTTTTTATAGTAGTAGTAGTAGTACTAGTAGTAGAAGTAGCAGTAGTAGTTGTTGTTGTTGGTACTGTAGCAGTAGTAGAAGTTGTTGTTGTTATAGTAATAGTAGTAGTAGTAGTAGTTGTTGTTGTTCTTATAGTAGTAGTAATAGTAGTAGTTGTTGTTGTTGTTGTTTTAGAGTAGTAGTAGTAGTAGTTGTTGTTGTTGTTTTTTTTTTTTATAGTAGTAGTAGTAGTAGTAGTAGTAGTTGTTGCTGTTGTTATAGTAGTAGTAGTAGTAGTAGTTGTTGTTGTTGTTGTTTTTATAGTAGTAGTAGTAGTTGTTGTTGTTGTTGTTGTTTTTATAGTAGTAGTAGTAGTTGTTGTTGGTACTGTAGCAGTAGTAGTAGTTGTTGTTGTTATAGTAAAAGTAGTAGTAGTAGTAGTTGTTGTTGTTATAGTAGTAGTAGTAGTTGTTGTTGGTACTGTAGCAGTAGTAGTAGTTGTTGTTGTTATAGTAAAAGTAGTAGTAGTAGTTGTTGTTGTTGTTGTTATAGTAGTAGTAGTAGTTGTTGTTGTTGTTTTTGTAGTAGTAGTAGTAGTAGTTGTTGTTGTTGTTATAGTAGTAGTAGTAGTAGTAGTAGTTGTTGTTGTTGTTGTTGGTACTGTAGCTGTAGTAGTAGTTGTTGTTGTTATAGTAGTAGTAGTAGTTGTTGTTGTTGGTACTGTAGCAGTAGTAGTAGTTGTTGTTGTTATTGTAGTAGTAGTAGTTGTTGTTGTTGTTTTTATGGTAGTAGTAGTAGTTGTTGTTGTTATAGTAGTAGTAGTACTAGTAGTAGTAGTAGTAGTAATGGTAGTAGTAGTAGTAGTGGTAGAGGTGGTAGTAGTAGAAGCAATGATTTTTGTCGTAACACTTTATATGAGCTTTTTGTGTTATTGCTGTAATCGTAAGCGCAATTGTTTAAGCAACCTTGCCGATTGTAAAACAACAAACAGCAATAACAACAACAACAGCAACAACAAATATAACAATAATAATAATAATAATAATAATAATAATAATAATAATAATAATGCCTACCTCATGATGAATGAAAATAGTGATAAAATATTATTATTATCTGTTCTTGACCTCGTTGGCGCTCCTATTATTATTATAGTTGTTGACTTGTTGCTCCTGTGGCGATTGTTGTTGTTGTTGTTGTTGTTGTTGCTGTTGTCAATATTGCGATTGTTGTTGTTGACATGGTACCAAATGAGATCAACTAGCCGCCAATTATAATATATCTCACTCACTCACTCACTCACTCACTCACTCACTCACTCACTCACTCACTCACTCACTCACTCACTCACTCACTCACTCACTCACTCACTCACTCACCACTCACTCATCTCCACTCCACTCACTCACTCACCACCACTCACCACCACCACCATCACCATTTCCACTCACCACACCACCACTCACCACCACCACTCTACCACTCACTCACTCACTCACTCACTCACTCACTCACTACCACCACTCACTCACTCACTCACTCACTCACTCACTCACTCACCACCACCACCACCACCACTCACTCACTCACTCACTCACTCACTCACTCACTCACTCACTCACTCACTCACTCACTCACTCACTCACTCACTGTGTGTCTAGCCTATAACTGGCGACTTGTTATACGACCATCACACTATTTGTTGTTCTATGCATAATTTAGTCATCCAAATGTTGACTTATGACTGCCTTCCGTTCTCCCCCTCCATCTCTCCCCCTCTCCTATATACATATACATATACCGTGACCTTTCAGAAGGCTGACCTGGCCGTCGCCTCGCTAACCATCAGTTATGTCCGAGAGCAGGTCATAGACTTTACGAAGCCCTTCATGAACCTCGGCATCAGCATCCTGTTCAAGCGGCCACTGAAGAAGAACCCGCACCTGTTTTCCTTCCTGGCACCGCTTTCCTTCGAGATCTGGGTCTATGTTTTGGCCGCCTACCTGTTGGTCAGCCTACTACTGTTCGTTCTGGCCAGGTAAGATGGGACACGATGAGATCGCGTTATCTAAATATAACATGCCGTGGGCTGACCCCGTCTCGTTTACATTGGCATTATGTTGTTGTGTTTAGTTAAACCGACGTCTTTCTGAACTACGTTTTGTCTCTGCGGATGACCAAACGTAATATAAACCGTAATTACCGATTTGTTAGGATAATAATCCAGGTAGTGAAGTCCTTCGTATTACGGATTCATTTATTGATAAACTATGTCCGAGTAATGACACGCAGTTGTGATTGTCAAATCGACGAAGCAAGCCAGATGAGATAAATTAACTAATTAATTAATTATTTTACTACAGTGACTGTTATAGTTTAGTAATTACGATATTAGATGAGAAAGATAATTATCATAAAATTATCACAATTATAATCATGACGGTGATAAATATGTTATCATCTGTGAATGTTATTATCACCTTTGTCAGAAAGTGTCAAAATAATGATTGTACGATGATGATGATGATGATGATGGTGATGATAGTGATGATTTTGATAATGATGGTGATCAAAATAATCATCATCATCACCATGACCATCAGATGATAATTATGATAATATCTTTAATATGACTATGCTATTAATGACCAAGATATTGATCTATAATGATGCTGCTGCTGCTGATGATGATGATGATGATGATTGTGACGATGATGAACAAGATTATCACTGATGATGACGATCATAATGTTGATAATTATGTTGTTGTTGATGATGATGATGATGATAATATCGATGATGATGGTAATGATGACGAAGATGATCAGGATCCGATTCATCCATCAGGTTTAGTCCCTACGAGTGGTACAATCCCCACCCGTGTAATCCAGACTCGGATGTCGTCGAGAACCAGTTCACGTTACTCAACAGTATGTGGTTCACGATCGGCTCACTGATGCAGCAAGGTAATGAGGACGAAACCTACCTCAACACAACACCCCGCCTGTATATTACCCTCCTCATCGGTGATCTACGCGCTGTCTATGGCCTCTCGACGACCCCAAGTATTCCAGCAAAATCTATGCTTTGTTCTATTCTATTCGTTTGTTTGTTTGTTCGTTATGTTTGTTTATTTGTTTGCCCTTTCATCCCTTGTTCTGTTACCAGGTTCAGCCCCTACGAATGGTACAATCCACATCCGTGTAACGACGAGTCGGACGTAGTTGAGAACCAGTTCACGTTAATGAACAGCTTTTGGTTTACAATCGGCTCATTAATGCAGCAAGGTTTGTTCTATGTCAATAACGAGAGAACCATATTACTGACATGCACTGAGGTCTTTACATCACCGGGTTTTGACTAAACTAACTACTTCACTAATCCACTGAATTGGTTATAATGAGGAACACTGTGATGTCGGATTTCAAATTATATCCATCTTTATTAAAGAATCGCTAAATCCCTTGTTACGAGCACTATTCACTTGCCGTTATTATTCTAGTATATTAATTATACTATTACGACGAGCTACCCCCACATATACGATGGTTTATCCTAACAGGACAATTCTACTATTACGACAATTTCCCAATCACTAGCATCACGATTCCCCCATCACAACCATTCCCTTCTCGTGATAATCCCAATATTACGACATACACATTTTATGGTCATTTGGGCCATTTCTCTATCACGACGATTCTAAACATCACGAGCATAGATATTACGACCTTTCTCCTTTTATGTATATTCCCGTTGACCATCTTTACCCTTTATGGCCTTTCTCCTATTGTGGTCATTCATCGTTATACAACCATTCCACTATTGGGGCGAATTTCCTATTACTAGTACAGTCGTAGGGTAGAGATTTATCCCCAAACCTAACACAGCATCGTGGTCATGTATCTCTCTATTAAAAACATTCCCATATTACAGTCATTCCCCAACTCCGACCAATGTCCCATTATATCGTCTGTGTCTCTTTATATCGCTTTATTCTCCCATTATAACTATTTTCCTACAATCACCATACGAATACAAGTGTATCGGGAGTTACATTGACAGTTCTATGTCAATATAAGTCCGCTATTACGGCCATTATGTTCCATTATGTAGCATGGACATTAATTTAATTAGTGGTCCTTGTAGCATGCTTTAACTTAAAATTCGATTTTTTAAATGTCATACATATAAGCACTGATGTAATATCGCACATCCACTTATGCAAAATAACAAATGCACTTTTTAACGTTTATGCACACGTATTTAAATTGTTATGCAGAGTGACTTCAATGTTGTTCAGTTCAATATGTACGTCTTTTTACAGTCAACTTTCCGAACGTGGATAAAACAGATTTTACGAGCCACTGACAAAATTATCATTATCACCTATAACTAGAACATCGATCTTCACAGTTTATCCACATTTTGTTGTTTACACCGCTATTTCAATCAGTAATAACTCTATCCTTTGGTCGATAAAAGGTACAATCTACTGACTGTATTTCCTTTCATAAGTAATTCTACATTTTTGTTGGTGATTTGTTTTTTTGTTTTGTTTGGTGTTGGTTTAGTTTTTATTTTGGTGCCGGGCGTTTCTGCATAACTTAATGGAATAAATATGGACTAAAATATAATAATAATAATAATAATAATAATAATAATAATAATAACAGTGATAATAATAATCATAAGCAGCTGTACACTATAATACTAATACTACTACTACTACTACTAATAATAATAATAATTGTTATAATAATAATAATAATAATAATAATAATAATAGTAATCACCTTTTAATAATAGTGGCATAACAATTTATATCTGAATTTATAAGCATGCACTTCAAATAACACGAGGCTGCCTCCGTATTTTAGTTTACATTTCCATCGCCAGGTTCCGAAGTGGCGCCACGAGCAATGTCTACTAGGATCGTGAGCGGCACCTGGTGGTTCTTCACTTTAATCATCATCTCATCATACACGGCCAACCTGGCAGCCTTCCTTACAGTAGAGCGAATGACGTCACCGATTGAGAATGCCGATGACCTCAGCAAACAGACGTTAATCAAATACGGGACAATCTGGGGCGGGTCAACAATGACGTTCTTCAAGGTTGGTGAAATGTTTAGGTTTAACTTACAATATTAATATGTTTGATATATGTTAATTTATTTCTTCGACCGCATAAATTGGCTGATCCCTTGGTCATATGTTTCACATGCGAGAAGTCCAGATAAGAAACAGGATTTTAATTATTTAATTAATTCATTCAATCATTCGTTTAGAATATAAATCGTTTACTTTATAAAGGCAGGAAATAATTACGCTTTTAGATTGAAGCTAGATCGGATATGTCCATGGCCTAACTGGTAACGTGGTTGGCAACATATGTATAGCACCTGGGTTCAAACCCCAACCGGGATATGACCGAAGGGTGTTTCATTTTTCACGTTGCTTCATTACCTTTGGATGTCAGTCGGCCCATTTAGCTTACCTTGTCCATAAAAGTGGCCACAAAACAGCAACGTATACTTTATATAATTCAAAATGGAGGAGACAGCCATAAAATCAGCAAGACTCTTTGTTGAGACCGAGCCGTGATGATGTAGTTAGTTAGAGCGTAGGATTCGTAGCCGGATGGGCGTGCCTCTGTGGTCTAATGGTAGCGTGTTGGATCACAGATCACTACCACCCGTGTTCAAACCTCGGCGTGGGCATATCTGAAGGGTGTTTCATCGTTGTCTTCGCTTCATTACCTTTGCCTCCACTGACTACCGGTACGCCAACGGATTGACTTCAAAGTCCTCATCCTCACATATAAAGCTCTGAATGGATTAGCGCCATGATATATATCAAATATGCCTCACCTGTAGAATTACCTGCCAAAAGCACTTCGACGATGTTCCTCATTTAATATGTTTAAATCTAGTCTAAAAACTCATCTTCTCAATATTTCTTATTTCTAATTGTTTTATCTTACTATTGTATTTTAGCTGTTTATTTATTACATATGTGTATATATTATATGTTTTAGTGTGTGAAGCACCTCAGAACAACTTTTTGGATGAGGTGCTATAGAAATCATATTATTATTATTATTATTATTATGGAGGTCGCTCGGCCCATTTAGCTTACGGTGTGCCACAAAAGTGGCTGTAAAACACCAATCATCATCATCATAGTAGCTGAAGGGTCGCGGATTCGGGGTTCCGGGAGCTGCAATACCGTCATGTGGCGACTAGTTCACTCTTCCGTAAAAATGAGAACGTGACAAGATGTAATAGCTTGTGTTTGAGTAACGTTTTGCGCCTATAATGGCAGCATGCGTCGTATGCTACCTTGGGAGTTGACATGTGGATGTGTACTAGGTGGAAAATGGTTTGAGTCAGGGATAATAATACTGTAAAGCGCCTTAGAACATTTATATAGATGGATAGGGCGCTATGTAAATGTCACGTGTTATTATCACTTATTATAATGTAAGATACATCCATAAATATGTTGACGTTTGAAAATGAGTTGACGTTTGAAAAGCCTAAATGATTCCTTAATGACGCCCTCTATCCGTACACCCTGCGAATAAATCCGTAAGTTAGGGATTGTTATGATTGATATATTAATTTAAAAGTTGTTATAGGCCCATTTATTTAGTATTGTAGCATCAATGATGAATATTGACGCGGTTGGTCGGGGAAGGCGAACTTTCGTGTATGAACTATGTGAGATGTCGAACAGGAAATGTCAGATGTCAAACGTGTCAAATGTGTTGTAGGTGAATCTCGTATGGAATGTCAAACACATTGACGGTTAATGGAACTTCATTATGCAGATTAAAACAATAAGTCTCAGTACCTGGAACTGCTCAAAGACGGAAGGGTTTTTGTTTGTTTGTCGAATATTATTATAATTATTATAATATTTATTACTATGTTGCTCGAACTGAACGTAATGACACAATATTCGTCCAGATATGATCATAAATCAGACGACAATATAATCCTTTGTAAATGATATATTTTTTAAATTCCAACATTTCTACTAAACATATTATATTAAACAAGCTTTATCCGTACACAACCAGAGAACCTGGAAAAAATATGGCCGGGTAGAGTTATATCCCCCGGGGTTGGGGTGGGGTAGGGGGTTAGGGTGTTGTTCTAGCCAAGATATTCGGGCTCAGTGGCTTCTTTATGACATATATCAGATACGCGAGATGCGTTGTTTATGATACAGTGACCTTCTTTCGTGTGTTATTCTATTTATTATAAGTACACTTGTCCTATACGATATACAACACGAGGCATACACTCGCTGTGTATTGACCTCAGTAAGGATTATTACGAAGATCTACCACATAATGACAATGTTTGAATGTCAGCAAAAATCATAATTATTGATTATAATATCTATGTACGAGTCTCTGTTCGTGTGTATACGAGATAAACTGATACATACACAATACACAACTGAATAATCTAGTCAGCCTAATATGACCCTTGATATATAATATATATATATATATATATATATATATATATATATATATATATATATTATATGTGTGTGTGTGTGTGTGTGTGTGTGTGTGTGTGATGTGTGTTGTGTGTGTGTGTGTTTCGAAGCTTGTAATGAAAACAATTTATCATCGATTCAAATCGCGGTTGTGTATGGTCGACACTTCACAATAAAGCCATAATGTTGGCTCTTGGCCTCCTGCTCCTCAACAGCCCAAAGCCAATGTCAGTCGGGCAGCTGTCTCTCATTATCGCTTTATAACAATTCTACGCCGTCCATTTCCCGCCGTCTGCCCCACCACGACCCCAGACTGTCTGAGCACGAACCCAGACTGCCCCACCGCGACTATGGACACCCCCAATACGTGTAGTGGGACCATCTCGGCGTTAACGAACAGCTAACTATAGTCCAAAATCAGTTGGAACTCGGCCTTAAAGGAATAGGGTTACTCCAGAGCAACCAGTTTATTATGTCATTTCTAACAAATAGACATCCCCTTACTTAGTTGTATTTCATTGACTCAAATTTAGTGAATTTTTTTATTATATATATATATATATATATATATATATATATATATATATATATATATATTTTATATATATATATATATATAGTCAAAATTGACAGCTGTCAGCTTTTCCAGAAATATCGGGATATTTCATTTCAACGAGCTTGACTGTAATACCATTGTGTGATAGTTATTATTGTACTGTTGAAAATTGTTTTAGGAAGGGTTCCGCTTTACCACCACGTTTTGGAAGGTCTGATTTTTACTTTAGCCGCGATTAGTCACGTATTTTGCGATTTACACGTGATTAAGACTTATCGAAGGTAGAAAAGTCGTAAAAGGGTTTCTGTTTACATATGTCTCTTTCAGGTGGCTGTCACGTGGCTAATTAATTAAACATCAAAATATGTACGCATGCGTGAGTGATGACATTAGACAGACAACTGAGCGAAATGTCAGCCTTCAGGTTTTGATAAATGGCTAACTAAATCAAAACACACAAGTATTGATGACGTCAATACACAAGTCCGCTTGGCGTAATTTGCTGGATGAAAAATAACAGAACCCAATATTCATAAAGATCCTGTCTGTGGCACCAACTTCCGCTTATCCACAATTAAAATATCCCTGAATACCAATGTCACTAATGTTGAATGATATGGTAGTTGTGATAAACTAAAAATAGGAAATGGTCTGCGATTAGTCTTATCCACAGCTTTAATAAATTAAAAATTATATACTTATCCAAACATTCTCTAGCCAATACATCATGTCTTTGAACTATATTCCTGATCAATGTACGAGGTTTCGGTGTTCCATGGCCTATTGGTATCGTTAATTTAAAACCAAGACGCTCCAACCTTCTTATGAACTACATCGGAACAATTTAATTTGTTTGTGTGCAATAAAAGATTACGTGGGCATGAACAGCGCCATAGAAACGTCTTAACTCAGTACGCATATATTCTAAACGAATTCTAGCTACCTCTGAACGCAGACTAAACCATGAAATAGTAGAATGAGTTCCAAACAACTCGATAATCGACCTTATAATTATTTTAGCCAGTGTATCATCTACTCGGCCAAAACATATCTGACCTGAATCGGTGATATCTGTGTAGATAAACAAGTGACGAGTAGGTACAATTGAGCCAGAAACTTGATACATCGTCCCATATCTAGACCAAACATCCTGTTTCTTGAATTTGTTGTGTGAGGGATATTCCTCCGGCGGAAACGATGGTCTCAGGTATCTGCCAGTGGTCCTACTAGGTGTTATTACGAAGTATCTGATCCTGGACTGTACAGATAAAATCTGGATCGGATAGTGTCGGCCCTATCCAGAGGCCATCGTGGCTTCCTTAACGCGGCTGTTTACTTGTCCTCGCGGTTCATCAGGTGGTCTGCGATAATAAAGAGAGATGGTTTCTCCGGAACGGCAGTGCAGCAGTACAGTAGTACAGCAGTACAGCCTGCGGTGTCCTGGCGACTAGCTGTTGCTTCGATAATTGAACACGTGAGCCGTAACCGGATCACCGTGTTACCAGTAACAGCACCTCTCCATCCCTGATCTACAACAATGTCCGCTCACAGATAGGCTTTGTCCATCCGATGCTCTTCGGAAGGAAAAGCAAATGATATTTGTTTGCATTCGACACCATCTACGTCAACAAGCCACAAAGGACAAACACATTCGGTTGTCTGTTGTTATTATTAACATCCTGTCTGAGACCAAATTGTCTAAAGTCCAACCCATCGTCAAAATAAGTATTCTGATGCCAATTAAATAATGTGGCTAAGAAACTTTTCTTAATCTTATATTCTCATTTGAACAAACACGTTTCTGGAAACATATCTCAAATAGAACATGGAACTGATCCGGAAATATTACTTTGGTGGGGTAGGGGCGGACTCGAATAGTGTCTGATAACAAATCCTTGTAATTATTAAAATAATATTTGTTATAATTTAACAATTAATTTGTGATTTTTCTTTGGAGAGGATGTTATTATTATGTTTTAATGTTGTTATGTTGTTATGGTAATATGATGGGCACAAAATTGTCTCCGTGTTATGAAGAAGCTTCTCTTTATCAGCTCATTTTTCGTTATCAATTCATCTCTGGGCTGCTACGCCACTTTTGTAGATTGCGTAACATCCTGTGAGTTTCTGAGATCGGTAGTTGATCCTGAACACTATCTGGATAACACACCTGGATTGCAGTTGAATCGATTATGGATCAGATGTTACGTGAAGTTATTGTGTAAATAAGCCTTGATCGCCTGGCATTTGGCTATCAGACCTTACCCACATACTCATGGCACTCAATGGTTGTAAAATAGAAACCCAGGTGTGATCTCTCTATGTGATGTCTGTCTGTCTCTTTATCTATCTATCTATCCATCAATCTATCCATCTATCCAGCTATATATCCATCAATCCATCCATCAGTCCATCCATCCATTCTCTCTCTCTCTCTCTCTCTCTCTCTGTATCACTGTGTGTGTGTGTGTGTGTGTGTGTGTGTGTGTGTGTGTGTGTGTGTGTGTGTGTGTCCCAAATCATAAATAAGACTGATTGTAACATGTATTAAATCAATCTCTAGATGATTCATTATTTTATCAGTTTGTAATCGATTTTAACAATTGATTAACTTTAACAGGATTATTATCGAGTGGTACTTTATTACCAGAGATAAATAGATAGATAGATAGATAGATAGATAGATAGATTGATGGATAGATAGATAGATAGATAGATAAATAGATAATGAAATTAATGTTAGTCTATGTATCTGTGTTGTCAGCCAAACTATTTCCTCTCACTAACTCAACAACCCCCTAAAACATAAAGCTCAACCCTTCTCCTTTCTACAACAGCATAAACCTCTCACTCCCCATATAACAAAGAAACACCCCCCACCAATTGTGACGTAATACCACCACCAGGTTGCGCTGTTTTCTCGTCCTCCCTGAGGTTTATTAATCCGTAATTTACTCATAATTAATCTTCTTCTTTATTGATTTAAGTTTTAGCAGCATCTGATTATTTATTTCTTCCCAGATGTGTCTCGCACTGATAAGATAACATCAAGCTATTGTCCTAATTTGATAAAGACATCTCTTATTTTATATTTATTTATTTATTCCATATATTTATTGTGCATTCCCTGTGCACATACCTTTGTAGGGTTTGCACATCTCTTAACAGTACGGTGTGACGTAAATAATCGATATACGTACTATCTACTTCATTGGCAAATTAACCGAGAATTTATAGGATTTATGGATATTAATATCAGATATCAATGAGTACGTGTCCATGCTGGGATGGGTTTGTGTATTTATCTCTTTGTGTGTTTGTATATATATATATATATATATATATATATATATATATATATATATATATATATATATAAGATAGAGATGAGAGAGAGATAGAGAGAGAGAGCAGTTAGACTAAATTTAGCAGTATGATGTTCCTTATAATTACACACATTCTATCATTAGCCTGTCTATTATGACTATATGATCGATCTGCATGACCTAGATGTTTTATAAAGGTCATAAGGTTAACGGCACGACCTCTAATTATTGTCAGTCTAATTGGACTTTATGGTGTTAGGTTATTGACTGTGATCTGGTAGATCGGTCACTGTTCTCAACCCTACACTGTCGTTTACCCCATTCTCTGAACAATGTTTTCTGACCATCGTTTTCGTTTCCCTAT
>JAODUP010000509.1:165000-177500 GCA_025642065.1 Paralvinella palmiformis | reverse complement strand
TTCAAACACACAAACGCACACACACACACTTAAACGCTCTCTCAGTGACCATATTTTTATTGCTCCCATTTGTGAGTTTCCAACAATAACAAAAACAACAATAATAATGATAATAATATTAATGACAAATTCGTCCCAGAACTAGCTCTGTAATATTTCAGTATTTGCTAAATTGGCCATACAACTTCTGTGAGTAGTAGTGCCTGGAGATGTTTAATATCCACTGAACAAAACCTGCTTCGATATCGAATGGCTGCTTGAAACGAAGAAGAAATATCCACTTAATAATTCGCGTTAATGGAGACAGCCTGCTCGGCGTGCATTATGCCGAATAATGCGAATAAATCGACTCGATAGAGTCGCTCCGTAGGCCATTAATCCAGCACCGAGATGGCGGACTTACGTATGAGGTCACGTGACTACCCCAGAATAGTCCCGCGGCGAACGCGTTATCACGTGATCGTTATAAACAATAGTAATGGCGCTTCAGGTGTCTGCGAAACACGGCGACACCGTTTGGCGGGCAATTTATGAAAATTGAGGTTGTGACTCGAGATTGGCGGAGGAATCTAGCCGCGTCGAGAGAAGATATCCCGCCGTGCGTCGTTAACACGTGACCATCTACGTTATGTTATAATTAGTACTGTCTGCAAAACTAAGCCCGTTTTATTTTTAGTTCATCCAGTTCGGGGCCGAGCGACTGATGAAAATACATCGGGACAAAAGTCACGTCAGATAATCTTTGAACCGGAAACGGAACTCGATCTCACTCATTGACCTTGAGAACGCGTCCCGATAGCACTACAAGCCACCAGATTGTGGGTTCGAATCCGACTCACACCAGTCGTTGTGTCATGTTTCCTTGGATAGTCAATCACCCCTCCTTATTTTCTAATTATATACATTTCGATAAAAAGTATATATCATGCTTTAGACTGTATAATAATAATGATAATAATATTGTTGAAGATGATGATGTTAATAATAATAATAATAATAATAATAATAATAATAGAAATGATAAAATAATCAGCTAACTTCATTCGAATGAGTTCAGTTGTTTACCTTCAGAACTGGTCAAACCTGAGATAATATATCCAAAACACAGCTACTGGTCGGATTCTAATCCACAATCGGGAGGTTTGGGTCGGCGCTCTACTTACTCCGCCATCGGCACGTCCAACTTCGTTCGAGTGAATAATAATAATAATAACAGTGTATGACGTGTAGTCGTGGACTGTTATCATGACTGTAGGGGTATATGACGTCTAGTTGTGGACTGTTATCATGACTGTAGGGGTTTTTTTTTTTTTTTTAAAAAAAAATGACGGGGGAAAGGTTTTTGGGACTGTTATCGTGACTGTAGGGGTATATGACGTGTAGTTGTGGACTGTTATCATGACTGTAGGGGTATATGACGTGTAGTTGTGGACTGTTATCATGACTGTAGGGGTATATGGCGTGTAGTTGTGGACTGTTATCATGACTGTAGGGGTATATGACGTGTAGTTGTGGACTGTTATCATGACTGTAGGGGTATATGACGTCTAGTTGTGGACTGTTATCATGACTGTAGGGGTATATGACGTGTAGTTGTGGACTGTTATCATGACTGTAGGGGTATATGACGTCTAGTTGTGGACTGTTATCATGACTGTAGGGGTATATGACGTGTAGTGGTGGACTGTTATCATGACTGTAGGGGTATATGACGTGTAGTCGTGGACTGTTATCATGACTGTAGGGGTATATGACGTGTAGTCGTGGACTGTTATCATGACTGTACGATATCAGACATCCCGTCACAACTGTCCCATTGCTTGTCTCGTGACATACAAGAGTCCTTTATGATGACATTTAGTGATGGCTCACCCAAACAATAGGTTTATCTTAAGTTATTGCAGAGCATAGATAGATAGATAGATAGATAGATAGATAGATAAATAGATAGATAGATAGATAGAGATGAGAACATTCAAATCAATTTTCTATATTATAAGTGCCCATATTATATATGACATTTTGTTATTTTAATTGTTCCTTAATCAATATAGATCTATTTCTGAAATAGGTTTTCGATTTAGTTGTGAAGCATTTATTAGCAAACAAGTTTGTATTAATTACACAGGAAACAGCTGATATTGCGATATGCAAATGACCAATAATATAATAACAAGGTGAGCGTTGCAATCTTTCCCGGTCAAGGTCATAAAATATTACAGAAACGTTTCTAAATGTAGGTTCAAGGTCAATGACGGTGTACCAATTATATATTTATTATTATTATTTAGTATAGTTATTTTACTGTTGTTATAATAACTTTATTCTGGAACATAACATCCAAATAAATAAAGCATTTTTGTAAGTGACGATATATATATATATATAATACCATTAATATAATATATTAAATAATACCATTCTTTCTCCGTGTAGTCTTCCAGTATACCAACATACGAGAGGATGTGGAACTTTATGAGCTCGGCTAAGCCCAGTGTATTCGTCAACTCGACTAAAGAAGGCATTGATAAGGTAGCTGAAGGTGACTACGCCTATCTGCTGGAGAGTACCATGAACGAATACATCACACAGAGAGACTGTACCCTAATGCAAGTAGGAGGGCTTCTGGACAGCAAGGGATATGGCATAGGGACACCAAGAGGTATGAATAGAACAGATAACAGTTTGTATAAAAAGATACTGATTTCGAACCACATGTATGGGACAGATATCAGTTTGTAGAACAATATATTGTTTTGGAACCAACAGGTTAAGGTGTGATTGTGGTTGTGAGTGACTGATTTATTTAAATTTTGCCTCATACTGGTCACCCCTGGTACTTATAGCCAAAGGTGAATGCCATGGAGAAACACCCCCCAATTCGAACTCGCACCGGACTTCTCTAAGCACAACATTATTTTACCAAATGATTAGAATACATAGAGTAATGCATTGGACAGAAGTTCCGAGAGTTTCATATTTAAATACAATGGAGACATGGTATATTCCATTGAAAAGCCGCCATTTCTACAGCGGTAAATACTAAATACTGCCTTATAAGGATATTGCTGGTACAGCCAAAAACCGACCTTGTTTTAACAAGTTTTCACTGTATCTGTTCGTATGACAGACATAATGTCAAAGCGTTAGAAAGGTATAATGTGCCCCAAATAGGCTCTAATCTGTTCTGATTCATTTGAGTAGAGATTGAAATACTGATGAAAAGTGTTTATGTCATTTTGCAATCAAACCTCAGTAAGGATTATACATTTAAATCGTGCTATATCAAATTATAACTAATTGGAGTTATATCAGGTGTATGTCGTGACACGTTGATTTTTATAATTTATTACCACAACCTTGTGTATTGATGCTGCTGCTGATGATGATGATGATGATACTGCTGCTGCAGATTATCATTTAAAAAATAAAGATCATTCGAACAGTGAAGTAGTATCTTATTTACTTGCCCCTACCCCTTTCCCCCTCCTAGCTATCATTTCATTCACTCTTGATGGATGTTCAAGATTCTCTCATATTGACAATCTGTCATATGGCCAATCTGGTCTGTTGCAGCTCGCCTAAATGTCTCTAGGTCGATGGTTGCTGCAACATGCTGTAACATCATCTCAACGGTCGGGCCATTCCTCCAACTAATAGACCTTACAGTGACATCAGACGTCTTTGTTTATTGTCATTCGTTCAATCAGAAAGCAAAAGAGTAGCATAATTAGAGATCGTCTAGTGATATAATACAGTCAGTACCCGTATATACCTCCACCCACCCCCATACCGCACCTACTTTATACAACGTCTGACAAAAGAACGTACTCACGGCATTTCTTTAATATCTTAAATCCACAAATAAATTTCGAATGTTCGATGTTACATTTCATAGAAATAATATACATCCTTCATTATTTCTCAGTTTTAATTACCTTTATTATGCACATCACCGATGAATATGTCTCTACCTACTAATAACATATTAATAATTAATTTTATTATTATTATTATTATTATTATTATTATTATTACTATTATTATAACTAGGCTCGCCGTATCGGGACATGATCTCAGATGCCATTCTCAAGCTACAAGAGGATCAGATCCTTCAGGAGCTCTATAACAAATGGTGGAAGGAGAAAGGTGGAGCGGGACAATGTGACGTCGAGGATAAAAACAAGAAAGATGCTAGCGCCTTAGCCATAGCTAACGTAGGGGGGGTGTTTGTCGTATTGGTGGCAGGACTGGCTCTATCACTGGTTGTTGGTATTCTGGAGTTTATATACAAGGCTCAGAAGAATCCAGACGCCGAAAAGGTTTGTAAAAGCCAATATATATATATACCTGTGTTTCGACTCAAGTCACGTGACGATTGTACGCTTCGTGTAGTAGGAGATCAGAAGTGTGTCATTTCTTGATGTTCTAATATCTCACACATTCAAGGTTGCTTTCCCCGATCAATAATAGGATCGTTTCGTATTTCTAATTAGGTTTTTGTATCATCAGACTTAAGGTTTAATGTGGAACGTCCTTGAATGGGTCCTGATATATAGGTACGCCTTATAATATTTACATTTTCGTCATTATTATTATTATTATTATTATTATTAGGGAGTTTATTCCTTTACACTTTTCTGGCCTCTCTGAAATTCGACGCCATCAACTACACCGCGGGATGTAAATACTTCACGCGTTAACTCATCATCTTCCGATGAGATAGTGATTTAGGACTACCTGAGCCCGCCAACACGTAACAAGCCAATAGTTTTTGGATTAGAAACCCGGTTTCACGGTTTATAGTCGGGCACTTTACCACTGAGCCATCTCCACCAAGTATTATCCATTGTTTGCATTTTTTCTTTCTGATTTCAAATTTGCTTTCGTGCGTGTGCGCGTACGTATTTCCGTGTTTGTGATTCTATGTATACGTGTCAGTGTATGTGCATATGTGCGTGCACATGAACATGCTCGCGTGTGTGTATGTGCATATATATATATATATATATATATATATATATATATATATATGTGTGTGTGTGTGTGTATATATGTGTGTGTGTGTGTGTGTGTGTGTGTGTGTGTGTGTGTGTGTGTGTGTGTGTGTGTGTGTGTGTGTGTGTGCCTACCTCAGTTTATTTAGGTATACATGCATGTATACATGCAATTATGTTTTATCTATCTTTAAATTTACCTATCTCTATATCTATCTATCTATCTATCTATCTATCTATCTATATATTTAATTATTTATATAGATGGCTGTTTATAAGCATGAATAACTTATTTAAATTTAATCATAAACTTCTGTATGTATTTTATAATTTTACTTGCATGAAGAGTTATAGTCAATACTATAGTTTATATATATATATATATATATATATATATATATATATATATATATATATATATATATATATTCTCTCTTTCACAGTCTGTCTGTGACCAAATTAGTGAAGAACTCCGGTTCGCCATCAAGTGTACTGGCTCGTCGACCAAACCAGCCAAAAAGCGGCCCCAGATGGCGCCACCCGACATGATAGATGGCAACGGTATGACGCTGACCGTGCCTCTAACTGGTCCTTATCCTGCCTGTAAATATCCACCCGATAAGGAATACTACACGTGACCTGAACTCCAGCCTACCTAACGCTCGACAAACGGCTATGACGTCATCCTAATAACTACGTGCACACGCGCCCGGTCACCTGAGCCGAGAGCCTGAGAACGAACAATCTCGGATAGAACGCAGCTCGAAGGTCTACTACGTTCCACATTTATTATTGCTCATGACGTTTTGAAACATTCTGATCCTGGGACGGGAGGCCATGTATTAGTGCGCTCCAACTGGGCGTAGTTTTTGTTAAGGACTGATATTCATACGCCGTTTGCGGAACGGTTGGGGCGTGTTTCAAAGAAAGGAACACAACTCGTCTTCCAGCTGTTCAAAGAACAGATACTCGCCTGTGTGCGAGTGTGTGTGTGTGCATGTGTGCGTGTTTATATATCAACTTCTCGTTCAGCTTATCGGCCTGTCTGGATCGTCGCTTTCTTCGCCGCTATCTTTCACCGGAAGTACGTTCGCCTCAAATCGGGATCCGGGAAGCTCAAAGCCCGCCGGCTCGGTAATTGGTCAATTTTTGGCGACGTAATTTCGATATTAAGCTCTCCATCTACTGACTGGAGACACCCGATCTTCCATTATGTGCCTTCTTACAAGTGCAAGACGCGGAACGTTACTGTTTCCGGGATGTGATTAGGCCGACAGCGCTGCGACAGAATGCATAATAATGAACCGTTGTGAGGTTTCGTGTTTTCTTCTCGAAAGGATAAAAAAAACACTTAAAAACACGCGTCTCTGTCAAAACAAAACTTTAGTTTCCTATGTACCTATGTTATTTTTTAGGTTTGCTGCACCTAGTGAACTTTTGATCATGATTTATTTATTTACTTTTGGATTTTTCCATTTATTTTCTGTAGAAGAGGACGGACTAGTCACTTCCGTCTAGTAATCCTCCCACAGTTAACAATATATAGACACCTTAATGACCGCGTTTTGTTATCTAGTTGAAAGAAATCGCTACGACCATAAACAATAAATATTTGTTGCTTATTTCGGAAGCTTAATATGCATGAATCATCATATCCGAAGTTTCAGCAAATCGGCCATCGTCTGGCTAATTAAGAGATCAAGGGCGTTACTTTAAGTCTTCGAATGGCTTCATATAAAGATTGTCAATAGTTGAGAATCTTTATCGTTGATTTTCTCGCCAGTAAGGATGTCGCCTGATGTACATTCACAGTCGAAACAGAAGTCAATACGTCAATAACACACACACACACACACACACACACACACACACACACACACACACACACATATATATATATATATATATATATATATACACACACACAGTATATATATATATATATATATATATATATATATATATACACTCACATATACGCACACACACACACACACACACATATATATATATATATATATACATATATGTATACACACACACACACAGAATATATATATATATATATATATATATATATATACACTCACATATACACACACATACACACAAACACGTCCACGCAAGCACATTAGTTATACCAATGGGTTTGTTTGTGTATTTTTTAAATACATATTAGTTTACTGATTTTGCTTCCACGATAATGTCCAAGTTTTTTGTGATATATTATTTCCTTTAGTGTGATTAGTTATACAGAATATCAGTGTTTATCCTCATCAGGTATGATGTGATGTGATATATATATATATATATATATATATATATATATATAAAAGAATACTAAATAAAACATGTCATAAAGAAGTAATTAATACTACTCTGCGAGAAGGAAGAGAACTACATTGGGACAAAGAAATGCTCTGACGTGTTTTCTCAGTTGACGAGTTTATGCAAATTCCTTGAGATTAATGTCAATAAAATGTCTACCATTACCCACTGGTATTATATCTGGAGGACTGCCCCCCCTCCCGGCGTAATATTCCTGTAATGTAGCATCTTCACTTGTAAATTCATCGCCATTTTTAGCTGATAAATAA
Organism: Paralvinella palmiformis; assembly: GCA_025642065.1. NCBI lineage: Eukaryota > Metazoa > Annelida > Polychaeta > Terebellida > Alvinellidae > Paralvinella > Paralvinella palmiformis. The sequence goes on along the minus strand of JAODUP010000509.1, from coordinate 169,906 downwards.
ATAATAAAACAAAGTCTTCAGGGATGTTGGTGAGGGTTTCGTCGTTGTCCGTTTAGGGGTTTCCGTTGAGTGGCGATGTAGTGATATTTTCAAAAGAAGCGAGTACTCGTCGTTGAAAGCGTACTCACTGCATTCGAACCGGTAGACAGATTCGAGAAAATTAAATAGGTCAATATTTGCATATTATTTCAATAGTTTTCAACAATTATATCAACAACCTGTTGAATGTAACATCCGTCTCAAGATTACGCCGCCATAAATTAATATCTTTAAAGGATTAGGAAGATATCTCAGCTCGGCCGTAGTGTCTCCTTCGTCTAACTGGTAGTACGTTGAATCACAGATCATTACCACCTGAGTTCGAATCTCTGCCTGCCCATATCTGAAAGGTGTTTCATCTTTTACTTCGCTCGACCCATTTAGCCTACCATGTGTTCAATCATCATCATCAACTGAGCCATTCAGATAGTAATTCAAGTGTCCTCATCCGTAGTGAAATCTTATGACATTTGTCATTTTAATATACAGGTTCTTCGTGATTACAAAATTAAAATTTCCAAGAAGAGATTAAAGTTGCATAATATTTCCACGACTTAGACTCTAGTTTGTGTTCCTTTTCGGTTAAATAACTGTTCTTTAATAACTAAACAGTATTAAACTGTAACTCACTAGTAATAACCAGTAAAAATCTTGCATAAAATATGCATAAATAACATTATCATGTAAATAATATGTACATATTATATTTTAATGTGTACTTAAGGTGTTTATCGATTTTGTTGCTTTGTAACGATAATAATAATAATAATAATAATAATAATAGAAATAATAATATAAATAATCTAATTAAATCCCTTTCTGTCGTTCTTGCTCACATAACACAGACATATTCTATACATAAACAAAAATTCGCTATAAACGTTAATTATATAAAGTTCGAATGGTAAATCTGTAGAAGACGAAGGCTGAAACAATCTGTACTAAATAGATGTGAAATGACTTTATTATTATAACACGTGGTGATACACCGTATTGAAATAGTACAACACGAGACGAGACGCGAGTGATTCATGACATAATCGACGATTTCTGCGCACGCGCCCCGACATCTCCGTGCCCGAGGAGGGGAGGGGGGAGGCCGTGGCAGCGGTGTGCAGACGGATAGAAAAAATGGAAATAGATTTGTTTTGTTTTTTGTTGAAGAAAGAAAACGAACAACGTAAACAACATCTAGAACACGGCACCAAAAACCATCACTGAGCTTATTATACTGTGAAATATATTGCACGATATAGAACAACTAATGTGTGTGTTTGTGTGTGTGTGGTGGTTGGGGCTAAAATTGATGCGCGGGCACGCACGCGCACGCACGCACGAACACACACACGTACAGATCGCATGAATGTATACGGCACGTCAACCGACCGACTGGTTGACTACCTGGCTCACTCACTCACTTACTCACTCACTCATTGGCCCATCTACATTACCTAATACGACATAGTTAGTTGTAGTAAGACAGCCACGGGTCGTGGTGTGTTGTAGTAAATAGAAGTAACAGAAAACAGCGACACCTAGTGATTCGATTAGTCGTCGCTCTTTTAACAATCGCCATATGAATGATGAATATGTTTATTATACAAGTTTAGACGCGCGCGCGCACGCACGCATACGCACACACATTCATGCACACAGTAAATGCGAAATGGGTCGTCAAACACAATGCATCTTAGCACGATGTGATGGCGACTCAGAGCACACTGAGTATTTTAACAACCGATGAACTTATATATATATATATATATATATATATATATATATATATATATATATATATATATATATATATGGGCATAAACTACGCAGCATACACACGCACACATGCACACGCACGCGGACACCCGGCAAAGCGAACTACGCATGCGTGTGCACATGCGTGCTGACAGCGTCTCTGTAGTCGGTGTAGGTATCCGAGGGCTCGTAATATTTGAAGTGCGTCTCTCTATTGTTGAGATTTCCTATCGGAGATTTGTGCATCTCTCTCATATCCTTTAGCTGTATGATACCATTAGGTGAGTCGACTGTACAGGGCTCGTCTGGATGATGAAGACATTTAGAACATTGTCGCTTCAGCGCCGGCTTCTTGGTCGAGCCATGACATCGGACGGCAAAACGGAGCTCTTCTAACATCTCGGCCCATATAGACTGAAATATTAATACTAATAATAATAATATTAATAATAATAATAATAAAGATCACAACAATCATGATGTCAGCATTATCATCATAATAGTTGCTAATCAAATTATATGGAAATAATATGTGAACATTAAAGATAATTATATAATTAAATAGTAATTATTGAAATTGTAATAAAAAAGGTCAATAATAATAACAACAACAACAACAACAACAATAATAATAATAATAATAATAATAATAATGATATCATCATCATCATCATCATCATCAACATCATTGCCACAAGTACTATGTAGTAATGTTATTAGTAATTTATCAACTACGTCATTGTTAATATTATCAACTAATGAGTGTCATTGTACGTCATATAGTACTCATAGTACATACTCGATCTGTACTCAGGTTCTTCTTAGAGTTCACTAGGAACTCGATAAAAGCGACGAATATGGCGAGAGCTAGTCCCACAAACAACACGACGAATATGCCGCCAACATTAGCGACACCTAGCGAATTGGCTTTGCTCTCCTGTTTGGTGTCCTCGTTGTGACACGTGCCCGTGTTCTTCCACCATTTGTTGTACAGCATCTGGATCTTGCCGCTCTCCTGAAGCTCCAGAATCGCCATCGAGATCGGATCTCTATACGGAGAATCTGTCGTCGGTGGAAAGAGAAAGAAGATACACGACAAACCACGTATAAGTAAACAAAAACAGATTGATTAATCGATTGATTTATTCAATTGTTTTTGTTGCCAAAGATTGCACTTAACCGAATACCGTTATCCAGGATTGTACTTCTAAAGCTTACTGCGTGGGCACTCGTAAATCAACAAGGTCGGTTAAAGGTCAAGTTTAATGGGTTTTTTGCGCCAACTAAAATTAAATGTGGTGGAAGACTTCAAATAATCAAAATTTCCGGTGTTTATCTTAACCACGTGAAAATAAAACAAAGTTTACAATTTTTCTTTAAATATTTCCTTCTATCAAATTTCATGTTTTTTTTTCCATACAGTACAAATATTGTGAGTTTAAAGATGGCGTTCTAATCATATATTGTTCATGAGTTTCCATTTTACGACATCTCCGTGGCTAAACTCGTGGCGTGGTCAGCCGCGTATCTCCAGCATCTGGGTTTAAAGCCTGGGTGAGCTAAGTCTGAAGAATGTTTCATTTTTAATTTGCTTCATTTTTCTTGGAGATCGCCTCGTCGATGTACACAAGTGTGACAGCATTAGAACAAAACTTACATTAACAATACACGGGTTTACGGGTGGTCACAGCTATAATTGATTTTACGTTCGATACTGATCGATTGTTTTGATTTATGAGTCAGGTTGAGGTGCATGAGTAAATTTCTGTTGTTTAGTTTGTCGTATTTGGGACATATAGCCGAGGAGTGACTCTCTAAGGAAGGTATCTCCAAACACAGGTATGGGTGGGATTTGAACCCACAATCTGCTGGTCTGTAACGCACTGTTTTAACCATTGTGCTATCGAAGCGCCCCAAATCAGTCACCTATTCTTGGTTGTCACTGATATAAACAAATATTGGGGTTATATTATTATAACACGAAAAAAGTAATTAAGATAACGAAAGCACTTTAAAAAACTAATTTTAAATATTTTTCCATCTAATATTACAAAGATTATTAGGTCGTAGCAAGGTCATATATAAATAGTATTTCCCTTGCTTCTGCCAAATACTTCTAAGAGTCATCAGAAGACAAGCTTTAAAATCGTTCTAGATCAAATTTCTTCCGTAAGACAAATTTTAAACTGCTGCCGTTATCTATAAGCCGCCATTAATGCTACTGCTGATGGATAAATCGTTGTCATTGGTGATGTATCCTTAAGAGACAGCTGCGATCGAGGGATGGATATTATGTCATAGATCCTGAAGGACTTTGATATCCTGACGACTAATGGGATCCTTGTCGCAATGCGTAGAACTCTGGTGGGATTGGTGTCTCCCGTAAAGTAGGACTTTAATGGTTTTGGTTTGGTGACGCACATGGGAAGCCGGATAGGATGTGTATCCTGATCAAGATCGGGATTCTGATAGGTCACCTAGTAGGATTCCAATAAGATTGCCACTCTTGAAATATTGTCCGGATTCTCGTAGGTTTGGCATCGTAACAAATTGCAGTATTCTGAGCGAAATTAAAATGGAAATAGAATCTGGATAAACTACCAGACAGCAATAGTCCTGGTATCCCGATAAATAACAGGATCGTGACAGGATCGGTTTGCTGACGGATAGCAATATCCGGATAGACCTGTTATCCTGACAGATAGCAATATCGTGATGCGACAATCGTAAATAACCAGAACTCCTGTAGAAACGGTATCCAGATAAACTGCATCACTCTGACAGCAGCAGGTATCACGTACATAAATCTCTCAGTGTGGTGTTCCGGAATGAAATGTCATCTGATAACATCTGCCGTGTTAGGATATTTCCTCCGTGCAAACATATAATATGTAAGGCTGTCCTATCTAAGAATATCTCCCGCGTAACAATATGCTATTTATAAGGATCTATCATGTCTAAGATCTTCCTCGTGAAGGATCAATCTCATATAAGGATCTGTGTCATGTAAAGATATGGCGTGTGCCCTCTGATTTTATATTAGACACATGATACGATCGTTCGGGATCTTGACATGATGCATTACTATGACATATGGATCAGATTGAGATTATGG
>JAODUP010000509.1:155000-162500 GCA_025642065.1 Paralvinella palmiformis | reverse complement strand
GGTTCTCCATAAAGGCCCACATCCTCTGATAGGTCGGTATACGAGAATCCTGAAATAGGTAAATGACAGCATAATATATATATCGTATTATCGTTGTAATTGTTAGCTATTCAGTTACCATAGCTACGGTAAACAAATATCGTATCCTGGATAATGACTATTTATTTATTCCAGAATTTTTCCTTATCTATTTTAGTACTTATCAGTTTTAGTGATAACACGTAGAATCAGTAAGGTTAAAAATCGAACGTGGCACTATATACTAATGTTATATCTATATAGAACACTTGAATGTGGTGCAATATACTAATGTTATATGTATATAGAACAGTTAAATGTGGTGCTATATACTAATGTTATATGTATATAGAACAGTTGAATGTGGTGCTATATACTAATGTTATATGTATATAGCACAGTTGAATGTGGTACTAAATAATGATGTTATATTTATATAGAACAGTTGAATGTGGTGCTATATAATGATGTTTGATGTATATAGAACACTTGAATGTGGTGCTATATAATAATGTTATATTTATATAGAACAGTTGAATGTGGTGCTATATACTAATGTTATATGTATATAGAACAGTTGAATGTGGTGCTATATAATGATGTTTGATGTATATAGAACAGTTGAATGTGGTGCTATATAATAATGTTATATGTATATAGCACAGTTGAATGTGGTGCTATATAATGATGTTATATGTATATAGAACGGTTGAATGTGGTGCTATATAATGATGTTTGATGTATATAGAACAGTTGAATGTGGTGCTATATAATGATGTTATATTTATATAGAACAGTTGAATGTAGTGCTATATACTAATGTTATATCTATATAGAACACTTGAATGTGGTGCTATATGATAATGTTAGATTTATATAGAACAGTTGAATGTGGTGCTATATAATAATGTTATATGTGTATAGAACAGTTGAATGTGGTGCTATGTAATGATGTTTGATGTATATAGCACAGCGGAATGCGGCACTATATACTGTTGTTTGATTTAAATAGCACAATTGAATGTGGTGCTATATAATGATGTTTGATTTATATAGCAGAGTTGAATGTTGTGCTATATAATGATATTATACTTAGATAGAACAGTTGAATGTGATGCTATATAATGATGTTTGATGTATATAGCACAGCTGAATGTGGCACTATATAATGATGTTTAATTTATATAGCACAATTGAATGTGGTGCTATATAAATCAAACATCATTATCTCGTCCCATCGTTCTGGGGCGATGTTTACCTTATTACGTTCATCCCCAATTCAGACCTAGTTCAATCCACCACACAACTCAACCCCCCGAGCGAGCATACAACCCGTATAGCCAATATAGACTCAAAGCAATAGCGTTACTCAAACACATCACGTCCTCATAGGTTCTTACTTCCGGCTGAGTGAACCAGTCGCCATGTAACGAAGTTACCGCCGCGCAGCCTCGAACCCGCGACCCTTCTGTTACGAGTCCTATCCTCTAACATCACAGTTCGATGGGATGGTACATTAAAAACGAGATATCATATCAACTGGCAATCTATGTACGTATTATATAAAGAAGTTGCAATGTGTGTGAGGGTATAACCGTTACAGCGATACTAAAAGTTCACTAAACCCTTTATTGTCATTTTAATTGTTTTTTCTTTTGAATTTATCATTGTATCACTGGAGATGCTAATTTACATTTTGTTTTTGTTTTGGGGGGGGGTCGTTTCCATCGTTTAACTGGTAGTGTTGTCGGCCATGGACTACAAGTATCTAGGTTCAAGTGTAGACATGACAACGTCTGGGGGGTGTTTTATATGTTCGCCCAATAGCGCAATATTTCACATATTTCCTACAACATTATGTTTTTATATTTTATTGTTTTGTATTATTCCTCGTCATTAATATTGAAGTACACCACGTTGACTGTTTTGCCGTTTATCAACCTTTTATGCCGTTCATTTATTCCTGAAAATCCTTTCTCGCTCTAAGAGTTTAGATAACCGATTTAATTATAGAAGTATTTTCCCTATCGATCGCGACTTAACACATTTTGTTTATTTTGACATTCAATGATAATAGAACTCCCGCGACGCGGCTAATATTGGAGAATTTATTGTTATAATAACGATATATATTGAACTCATTCTGGAGTAATCAACAAAGACACTAAATAGGAAATTGGACATTGAATCTATCAACATTTTTTTTAAATTATCACTTCTGACCTTTTTTTGCCGATGAAAGGATAAGCTTACTAAAATTATTATCTTTATATATATATATATATATATATATATATATATATATATATATATATATATATATCAGCAGTGAATTAAACACAAACACGCACACCCGCACACACACATACACACACACGCATATACACTCACAAATACGCAATGCATAAGACGAGTGTTATAAATTAGTTGTATAAATAGCCTGAGATAAATCTAAATAACAACATTTATAGATATAATAACACGTCTACGATTATCTCTAATAATGTATACAGTCGTGATAATGACTGTTATCTCGGCATCATGGGGGGGGGGATGTGGTGATTCCTGTAGATATGTTATCTCGGCATCATGAGGGGGGAGGAGTGATTACTGTACAAAGGCTTACACGTTGAGTGAAGAATGTATTGTTGTAGAGTAGATTAAGCTCGTTATTTCAGTGTCTATTGTTTACTATGGGCGTGTTTTAACCAATTATCTAAACACCTTGACCGTGCTGTGTTAATGGAGTCTGGCGTTATAGGCCAGCGTTAAGTAGAACACAACTCTTACGCAAATGCTCACAGTACATTAATGATAGGAACCTGTACCGGCTTGTAGAATAGTAGATAGTGTGATGACAAATGAGGTTCCTCTCTCTCTCTCTCTCTCTCTCTCTCTATATATATATATATATATATATATATATATATATCAGTGTGTGCGTGAGTGCACTCACAAAAAACACGCACACGTACATACTCACACACATATCATGCAATATTATTCCCTATATCACTTTCAGCCTTTAATAGACACCCACCCATCCAAGACTTCCCCCTACTTACATCCCTTACCTAACCAAACGTACATTATATATAAACACACAGACTCACTCACACACACACACACACACACACACACACCGCCTGCGCGCGCGCACGCACGCACGTACGCACGCACACATAATAATCCTCCTCCCCACACACAATACCCACTGGCCACATTCTATTACCCACAATAACTGAGCTACCATTATATAAAGCGCTATCACAGCTACTCATTTACCATCTTCAGTTACCGCTAGAACATAGGAACCGCCCCCCCCCACAGCCAATCGATAGGCAGACATCATGTGACCGATGACCACATGACCAGGGACCACGTGACTGCCAACCACGTGACCGGCCATGCGGTAAGGAAGCGTTCGTTTACTACGTGGATTACCCCTGGAGAGCGGTCGTAAGACATCAGAACGGATTAGTTGAGCGATAATGAGGCGTGTTTATTGGCCTACTGCCGCCAGTGGGCCCCCAATTACTATAACCATGGAACCACCACATCCCCCCTCCCCGGTCACACAGTCCTATATTAAAAATGGTATTAATAGGCGTAAATATACGAGGAAAAATAACAATATTTCCGGAAGCAAAACTGAAAGTGGGAATTTTCATTGTAGTATATAAGCCATTATAAACTCTGTTTAATGCAATCATGAAAACCTTGAAAACTGAGTTTGACATTCATATCAAGCCAACCACTGATTCTCAGGTTTAATTGCATCTATGTGCAGTGCCATAAACGGTTCGATATTAATGCTTCAGTTGATCTTTTCACCTACACAAACCCCCAGGGGAGCATACCGAGTGCTGCCGTTACCAGAACGGCTTACTACAAGATAATACTTTACGGTTCATTGGAGAAAGGTATGTCGAGGTCGGCAGAGCTTCTTCGAAGAGCCCCAGTATAGAACGGTGATTTACGATTATGTGGCGAGCACTCTATTGACTCGGCCAACCCGGCCTATCGGAGGTACATCGTACAGTGAGCGGCGATGCAGGACAATAATATTTGACTAGAAATAAAGAGATCTGGTCAGGATAGGACGATAGAAGATTTATTATGACGGGTGTATTTGAAAGAATAATAGTCTCTCTCTCTCTCTCTCTCTCTCTCTCTCTCTCTCTCTCCCCCTCTCTCTCTCTCTCCCCCCTCTCTCTCTCTCTCTCTCTCTCTCTCTGTGTGTCTGTCTCGCTCTCCCTCTCCCTTTCTCACCCACTCACTCACACACACAGAGACACACACACACACACACACACACACACACACACACACACACACACACACACTCACTCACTCACTCACTCACTCACTCACTCACACACACAGACACACGCACACACACACATACACACAATCACTCTCTCTCTATCTCTCTCTGGAGGCACGCCGTTTAGATGTCTGGCCTGGTTATCCAGCATTTAAATGACTAGCAGACACAGTACGCTCTTAAAGATGTACTCCTGACTCAGGAATAGAAACACTGCATCGCATCTCGAGCGGTGGCATTGGACACAGCTCGTGTGGTTGGTGTGTTTTATATAACAACTTTAGTTGTATATAAAATTCACCTTGGTTGTATGTGGGAATAGAATTATCTTTCCTAGGTCCAGTTATGTCCAGTTTGTACTATGACATTCAAGATTAGCTCTAATCTGCTTGTCATAAATAACATTTAAGAACTACAATAGTTAGAATAGCATAAATTAGGTCAGGTTTGAAAATGATAACATAGTTCAAACAGTACGGAAGCTATGACGCGCTATTACGGTCTGCTTCAGCGCAGATGTCAGTCTTTTAATAGCAATTAAGCTAAATAGTTTTAATAGTAGTCGCTTCATGACGCCTGCCAGTTGTAAAAACTGATCTTTGAAGACAGTGACAATTGGGTTATATAGTTTATATAGTATTGCTTTGAAGAAAGATACAGCAATTGAAAAATAGCTATAAATAGGGTTGCTTAGATAATTAAACTAAACATTCTCACTACTGCCGTGATCTGACTTGGGTGTTTTACACCCAAACTCCACGGCTGCAGGTGATTCGTATTTTGATTTTGCTTGGCGGCTTAGGGACTGGTGAGACATTACACATGTCTCAGCAAGAAAAGTCGCCACTCTGGATTCATTCCCCTGAAGAAACGTCCAGAGTTTGAATTCACGATTCAAGATTATCTGTGCCTGTGCCTTATTATACACAGCTAAAACACATACTCTCTCTCTCTCTCTCTCTCTCTCTCTCTCTCTCTCTATATATATATATATATATATATATATATATATATAGCTCTCCCCCTCTCTCTATATGCACGTGCGTATGTGTGCCTTTGTGTGTGTATATGTATGTCCGCTCGTACGTGCATTTGTGGGTGTGTGCGTGCGCGTGTGTAACCATCAGTTTGCTTAACCATCTTTCCATCTGTATAACTTTAGCACTTATGTACTGACTATTTGTTTAACCTTAAAATCATCACTCATCAGTTTGCTTTAAACTTTTTTTCGGGAATTATTCCTGGAAAATCCCACTTATAAAATAGTTGTCTCAAACCCGGTATCCAGAAGACGTTCGGAGACTCACCCTAAAGAAGGTCATGGTCGAGCCACCCTGGATGGTGCCGTATGCGATCTTGGTCTGTTTGGAGAGATCCTCGGCGCTCTCGATCGGGGACACCATCCTCTCGACAGTGAGGAAGGCGGCAAGATTGGCCGTATACGACGAGATGATGATGAGGGTAAAGAACCACCAGATACCGCCGACGATCCGGGTCGACACCGCTCTCGGATTGATGTCCGATCCCTGCTGCATCAGCGTACCGACGGCGAACCAGAAACTGTTCGACAGCGTGAAGATGTTCTCCATGACTCCGTTGTCCGGATTGCACGGATGAGGATTGTACCATTCGTACGGACTGAACCGAGCCAAGACGAACATGATGAGGCTCACCACGAAGTAGGCCGCTATCACGTAGATCCAGATCTCGATGGCGAGCGGGTTCAAGAACGAGAAGAGGCCCGGGCTCTCCTCGCGAGGCCGCTTGAACAGGATGCTGATCCCGAGATTCATGAACGGCTTCGTAAAGTCGATCACCTGTTCTCTCACGTAGTTGATCGTCAGTGACGTCACGGCCAGGTCGGCTTTCTGGAAGGGAGATTGGTTGCTGATGATCACATGAATATATATATATATATATATATATATATATATATATATATATATATAAAGAGAGACAGAGAGAGAGGGGGACAGAGACCAAATAAAATAGATGACTATTTTTGTTTATCTTTATGCTGTAGCTGATAAATATTCCATAAATAATAAAATATTTAATATGTCGTATCTACTTTAACACACCAAAACAGCCTCGTGATATTTTATTGAAAAGGTAAATACATGTTATGGTGTTATGGTGTTATGGTGTTATGGTGTTATGATTGTTTAGTCGAAAATAACAACTGACTTTATTCATGTTGTTTTATAATTTATATTTCCTTATTCAGTAAGAATCATTTTCCATAAAAAAATTAAAATAAACAAAAGCCCGTCACATCTAATTATCGTATATTTAAATATTTATACTACTACCAATATTTAATTGAGAATGACAATGACAGCTCAGAAAGGCTTCTTTAATTAAAGTTATATTGATGTCGAGGCACTTTTTGTTCGAGAATAACCAATAAAACGAATTAGTGATTAATCGATATGTTTTAGCGGCCCTAAACCGTTGCGAATTAACGAGCTTTCCTCGTACTTCAACGAGGTACTTGAATCAGAACGAGGGAAAAAATTCCGTAAATGGAACAAACGCCAAAATCTGTCTAATTCAGTCGCAAATCGGAACGGAGCAATCTCTTCCCCCAAACTGAGCGGGGAACCTCAGAGCGTGTGACGGACTTATCGAAGACGCCGATTGACTGGAGCCAATTTATCCCACCTAACCCCGTGAATTGATCACCTGTATAGGCAGATGGGATAATTACCTTCTCGAGCAGCTGCAGCACCATTCCATTCCACATCCCGTCCTTATCGAGCGCGCCATATTTGCCGTCGGGTACCAATTCTATTTTGTATTTAAATCCGACGATCTTTGATATAGACTCCAGGAGTTCGATACAGAAGCCCTCGTACTGTTCGTTGCCTATCAGAGGGAACTCGCTCTTCCTCACCATCACGTAGGGCGGCTCCTGGTCAGGGGAAGAAACGTGATCATTAGTACGGGGCTGTCTCGATGACAGCCTGTATATCTGTCTGTACGTCCGACCGTCCGTCCAACAGTGTGTCTCACTGTCTGCTCGTCTCTTTGTCTGACTGACTGTCTGATGGACTGTCTATCTGTGTCAGTTCACATGTATGGTTTTCTACTGATAGAATGCCATTCGTCTGTATGTCTGACTGTCTGTCTATCTGTCTGTCTGTCTGCCCACC
>JAODUP010000509.1:107500-150000 GCA_025642065.1 Paralvinella palmiformis | reverse complement strand
AAACAAATATATTAAAAAGTCGGTGTTAGTTTCGATGTTGGAAAATCTGAACTGGACATTGGAGAAAATAGTACACCAATAGGGATGATGGATGAAATGTAATAGATAGTCATTTATATAATTAACTCTCTCTTCAACTATTCTAGGTAATTGTATACATTTTCTGTTTATTCCTGAAACATTACTAGATGTCGTTTTTATTTGTTTGTTGTTGTTGTTGTTGTCTGTTATCAGTTCGTTGTTTATTACTCACCAGTAATGACGTGACAATGAGAGTTTTATTGCTGAACACGCTACTTGATGTGATCATGTCCTGTCGTGAGGTAAAGTTGAGGCCATCCGTTGGATTCCATTCTCCAACCTGAAATATACAAGTGTGCCCACGTCTCTCTCTCTCTCTCTCTCTCTCACACACACACACACACACACACACACACACACACACACACACACACACACACACACACACACACACACACACCACACACGCACACACATACAAAGACCCCCCCAAACACACACACATACACTCATTCTCTTTATCCCCTCTCTCTTTCTCTCTCTGCCTCTATTTATCTATCTATCTATCTATCTATCTATCTATCTATATTATATATATATATATATATATATATATATATATATATATATATATATATATATATAAATCAATCAATCTGTCTATCTGTTTCTCTTTTCTCTTCCATATACACATATATAACTTATAAATTCATGCTATAATGTTTTTATTTCCCGTTTCTCTTAACTATACTTTAATTTAATATTCAGTTTCGGTGCAATATGATCGTATACCTCATGCCTTTCTATACCTTGATGCACACAATTTATCTATTTGTTTCCTTCCAAAGCTAAAACATAAGTTAACGTATACTTATCACCTTTAACTATAACAGAACTTACCTTTTTCAGCCCGGTATCTTTGAGTTGTAGAACATCAAGACGGAACTCATATCTACGACCGCGGTCAAAGGTAATACGTCCGGTTAAACCTTCCATTTCGACCTTTGAAAACCACATTATTGACAGAAATTCTGCAATATAACCTCGTCAACCACCTGCTTCAACGTACAGGCCAATAAAATGAAAGCGTCTAGCAATTCCAGGTTACGGACACATTAAAGATTCACGTAATCGAAACCAGTAACCGTTCGATCTTAACTTCGCGTTATTAGTGCAGAATCTCCAGTAATCATGCAAACGTGCCGAATTCGGCACCGTGCAAGATGCCGAGGCGTGCAATATGCACGTCTTTAGTTAGCAGCAATCCGATTGCGTTTTAGCCAAGTTAATTGATATTAAAGTAATTGGCATACATTACCATGGGAGGTTAGGCTGAAACTGTTACGGAGAACGTTAAGCTAGTGGGTATTTAAGGGAAGCTCTTTACAGCTACTTAGAATTTCGAAAGATTTCAACCGCAAATTTCATGGCTTCTCCTTGCAACATGCACTGACACCGAAGGAAGGTGGGATGTGAGGAGGGAAAGGATAGATGTGTGGATGGATGGATGGAAAAGGACAAACAAAAAGGATTCGCAAGACAATTCTCCATATGTGTGTGTGTATGTGTGCGTGTGCGTGTATGTAGGTGTGTGCGTGTGTGTGTTTACTAGATATACTTGCCACAATAATGGCTCTACGCATGCGTGGTACGCCAGCCAATAACGAACGAGAAGCCACGATGTCAGGTTGCGGCGCATGCGCAATCTGAACGTCTGACATGTCATTTGACACGCAGCAACACGCCATGGGCCAATACCTCGGATTGATTATAGGTGCTCGATAAGCCAGTAATAGGACACGTATTTACTGAGATAGATTCGAAGCGGGGTCTGGTTAGAACATATCCTTAGACACAAAGAATGAGACACACAGAGAGAGAGAGAGAGTGTGTGTGAGAGAGAGAGAAAGAGAGTAAAAGAGACAGCTGACCTTCCGATGATGAAAACTTGATTAAAACTGGGCAAAGTTTTGGAGAGACTGATACAAAGATGAGAGTATTTCGCTCGGTCATCGTCTCTTCGTGGATTAAGCTAGGAGTAATCGGGGAACCGAAATGAGGTAGAAACCAGAAAGGAATTTGTGTTTTCAGTCTTCTGTCTGTTTTCTGAAATGGATAGAGGCACTGGAAAGCCTCGTTGATCCCTGTAAATGGGAGAGTTATAATAGATCCAGATCATGCTAATTGAAATTGAAGGAATTCGCTCTATCCAGAGAGAGACGCCTTCGCGGCGGGGACGGACAGCGATGAGCCCGGAAGGAAGCATCTGGGTGAATCTTATACCCGGATGAGGATTGAGAAGAAAAAAAAAACAGAACCAAAAAGCCGTCCAACGAACGAAATGGACAGACCAATCAAATACGAATAAGACAGCCGCACCCCCTTGTGGCGTGATTCGGTGAGTGTATGAGTACGGTCTGGTTTACTCACAACAATCGGTGGTATTGGCCCATGTTTAGACATTGTTAGCAACTTGTTGAAATACTAACCAAATTCAAATAGTTATAAAGACTGCTTCCAAACGCCCAAGCCTGGTCCCCTTCGCAGCTCAGATTAACGAGACGTAGCCGCGTACTGGCGTCCACTTGCTGAACGGCGTGTGCGAGTACGTACACGGCGTCGTACATCAGGGCGGTCTCCGTCTACAAGGTCAAAGGTCAAATCGAGCTGAAGTTCTCAGTGTCAACACCACCACTATCATCAGCATTATCATCATCACGATTAATATTTACGTTATTATTATTATTATTATCATCATCATCTTCTTCATCATTATCATCATTGGCATTATTCGAATCATTATCGATATTAATTTTAATGTTAATAACATAACATGATCATGATCATAATCATCATCATCTCATCATCATCATCATCAGCACAATACTGGGTATTAGAAATTCGTGGATTAATAGCTGATATAATAATAATAATAATAATAATAATAATAATAATAATAATAGCAACAAGAACAATAAACATCACAATCGTCACATTACATCATTTATGATAAGATTATCTGTTTTAAATTGATACCCAAATCAAATCGGTGCTTAACCTTAATGATCCGGGGATGGGTCGAATTCAATATCTTCGATCCAGAATAAACCTGATAGGTCTCCATCTGGTGTAGGATATCCTGAACCCGCGGATCTTCTCTCGATATGAGCCGGAATCCCGTCACGTTGGCCGCATTGTGTTTGAAGTCGTCCAAATTGATTGTCTCCAGATCCTGAAATTAACCCGCATAATACCACCGTTATTGTTAGCTCAAGGACATCCGCGCAGTGGAACGATTGTCTACCGGAACGGAACTTAGCACGAAATTAAATGTTATTGACATAAGTTATTGTTTATAGCTATCGTGGATGGACACTTTTTAACACCAAGGAATCGTTTGTTTACAAGATGGAAGAGTGATGTCGTCTATATACTGACCAGGTTGGTGAAGATGTAGTGATGACTCGGGTCTATCATTCCCACTTGAAGAGCCTGAAAGAGAATGTTATTGTTATTAGATGTTACGGTACTGGGTTATCGTCGTGGGATGGGGACTATCTCTGTATTACAATAATGCTCTTGGTCTGATGTGACAACCAGGCACTGTGATGTTGCCGCCAGGTTAATGTATTAAATTTAGATAAGAGAGAAGGTTATATACCGGGAAATATCACGACGAGAGTGACATTTATCTAACTGAGAAGGAGGGTGGACGGTGACTAGATGGGGGGGGGGGGCTGATTGATGGACTTCGTGACTGGAAATGGGGAGACAGAAACAAACTGAGATACAGACAGACAAACTAAATCGGATACCGATTGGTTGAGCAATTTAGTTCATCACCTGCTAACTAACTAACTGACTAACTTACTGACTATTTAACTGATTATTTCACTGACTGACTAAGTCACTCAGTTGCTCACTCGCTGTCACCCAATTAATGAACCATCCAATTAAAATGTTAATAGTAAAAACCACACAAACACGCGCTTACAGAAATACACAGTATATATTATATATATATATATATATATATATATATATATATATATATATATATATATATATATATATATATATATATATATAATAATAATAGATAGATAGATAGATAGATAGATAGATAGATAGATAGATAGATAGATAGACAGATAGACAGATAGACGGAAAGACAGACAAACAGATACGATAACAGTAACCTACAGACAGACGCAAAGACAAACATTCACAGACGGGCAGGCAGAGAGACAGACAGAGAGACAGAAAGACAGCTAGATAGGGAAATAGATAGACAGATAGACGTATATACCAAGTAGAATACCAAAATATACCGATTTCAGTAACATGTAGGTATCGTCGACATTGAGATGAGCTAGTATCTTCCTGATTCCCTTCTTGTCTATTTCTTTCAGCGTCTCCCTCATCGTACCTCGCTTCGCCTGTCGTACGGTGATCTCAACGTCGTTCTGTAATGGCGCCTGGATTATGTCTTGTAGAAGGAGTAGATCTGATAGAAGGGAAGAGAGAGGGAATATGAGAGAGAGAGAGAGAAAATGAGAGAGGGGAAGGGGGGACGGTGATATAATAACAACATCACATCGGAATGGGGTCATCTGATTTAGGTCAGCGATCTGCCGCCAGGGGATGATTTAGTACACTCACGGTACACCGGTCCTGCGACATTCCGCTAAATAAACAGCGACAATTCTGACGTTTTAACGCCCAATCAGACGCCAGCTTTGTCAATGGCGCAGGTAGAGCTATCAAAGAGATGAATGCCTTCGAATGCTCTCGGGAGGTCTACATTTTAATTTTGTTCCGAGATGAGCGATAAAGGGGCACTGCACTCGGTGTCAAGTGGTCTACAGCTTATAAGGATTATAGATTGTCTATAAGACGGCAGCTGGTAATGATGGATGAATGGTATTATGGCTGCCCGTAAAGGAATATCCTTTCCGAGTGGCATTTAGTCAGGAAATAGCCCATTCCAGCTAACTGCCCTGTCTAATTGGTGTTAAGCCTAATGCACAATCCACATTGCGGATAATACCTTAAACACGTACCAGATACCAACTAAACCGTGCACAATTACGATAATGGAAATGTTTTACAGTTGATGCCGATGTTACGTTTTACCTAATGCCCAGTTCGTAATGTCCCTTACCATTAATATCCTCACTAAAGACATCACCTATCAGCATTGTTTGTCAAGGCTATATACCATCACGAATATCGTTTAAGATGGTTCCTTTAAGCCGGCATTAGGTGGAACCACATGCTATCACAGAGGCGGCTAGTGAGTATTAATAATAAATAGTACCATCTTTATATATATATATATATATATATATATATATATATGTGTGTGTAATACATCAGACTGTCGGTGTAAAATAAGAGACCATCGTATGATTGGTGTTTTTAGAAAGAATACATCACCGAGTCTTACGTTAAATATGATAATAGTCTATTGTTATTGTCTGAGATCACAGCCACATATCCTATCATTAGTATTAAGGATAATCCTCTCATAGTTATTAGAGAGAATTATTAAAGATTATCCTGTCATCAGCAATTACGGCATATACTCTCATTAATGATAAGTACATACAGTGGTAGCGTCAATGAGAACAGATATGGCTATAACCGGCGATGACACATCCTAACAAAAGCAAAAATGCTACATCCTATCATCAACATTAGGGATAAATCCTATCGTAGGCAGTGAGGAAATATCCTATCGTTGGCAGTATGAACACATCCTCCAATCAGAAGTGAGGACAAACAACGAAGAAACATTCGTACCATAAGCGGCAAAGATGCATCCTACTTTAGTAAATATGAACAGAGAGTGAGAAGATACCCCCTTCCATCAAACGTATGGACAATGAATAGGAGACATTTCACCATAAGCAGCAAGAATGCGGTCTTATTTCAGAATGGTAGACAGGGAGTAAACCCAAAGGATACGCCTTTCCATCGGAAGGATGGACAACGACTAAGGAGCTATTTACCCATCAGCGGTAAAGACACACACTGCACATCCTACCACCATTAATTAGACACCCACAGTACAGCCAGTGTCTAGTAAACACCAATATTCCCATCAGCCGATACAATGGGCACATCTTAATGTCGGGCGTCCAGTCCTGGCCTGCCATCAATGTGTCTAATAAGTGAACATCCCGCGGCCAATGTCAACCCAAGGACATTTCCATTCCTGATAGACGAACGTGAATTATGCATGACATCAAATGAAAGCACTACTCCCAGGCCGCTTATGGCATGTAGAATAAATCTGGATAGGTGGGCCGTGGAAAGCACGATATTACCAAATCACTCTTAGCCAGTCAGCTCCATCGGCGTATACGATGACAAGCAATACTAACACATATCACAGACTGAAGAATGGGCTCTTCCAAGACGCGAAATGGTGACGCAACCTAGAAAATGATAGCAACGATTTATTAATGGGCTAAGCGATCAAACGTCGGCTGTCAGAGCAATTACGCAATGACAAATAAACGTGCTCGATGTAGACATTTTGTCTGAGTGGGACTAATTAATTAATTAGCAGAAAATAAATCCCTTCGTCGTCGTCGTCGTCGTGGTTGCTGTTGTTGTTGTTAGCCGGCAGAGTTGTTATTGTTGTTGATTTGACCAATCATGATCAAAGCGTGAAAGCCGACTTAAAAGCGTAATTATAACCGACGAAAAACAGGACACATTCCCTACTAGCCCCACCGTTAATTTTATTCAGTACTACGGAGAAAATTACCAAGATGGCGGTGATATAATCGGCAAATAAACTGTTAAGAGAAATCCCCCCCCCCTATTTGATTTATAATCGGCCGCTTTTCACGTTATTCCATGAAAACATGAAAGTTTTGTTTAATTAATAATTCAACGGGGAGCGTTAATTTTATCTTATTTAAATAGCCACGCTGTACTGGGGGTCGGCTTTTAGATTTTAATTTGACTGAAATTCGGGAAGATGAATGATGAACATTTGAGGCAAATCTAACTGGTTGTAGTATGTCTAATTAGATAAGAGACGACCCAGTCACGTGTCCTATAAACAATAAATTATTTCAGTTGATCTGTAGATTAATGGAAATGTGTTTTTTTATAAACCGCCCTTCGCGCAATAACATTTGTAGAGAAACTCGTATTCGGTATCAGGGAGAGGCGATGTCTGCGTGCGTGCATCTGTGTATGTGCGTATGAGAGGTGTATGTTTGTGTGTATTTGTATATGTGTGTATATGTGCATGCGTGCATCAGTATGTGTAAAATTTCCAGTTCATGTCTTAGTTCAATCTTCAAATCAAGTTATAGTTCATTCATAATTCATGAGCTACAAATTAATATTCCGTTCGTGTTACAATTAATGTCACAGGTCATAATCCAATTCACATTACAGCTAACGCGCAATGTGAACTACAGATAATATCTGAGACATAGTCCAGCCTTTACCCAATCTATGTTATGGACAATAACAATCAAATAGTCTTACGGTTAATACCCGATCCATGCTCCGGCTAATACCCGATCCATGCTCCGGCTAATACCCGATCCGTGTTAAAAATTACACTCGATTCGTATTCCGGAAAGCACTCTATTCGCGTTCCGGTGCGATATCACTCCATTCGTATCCCGGCTCACCCCCCCACTCGATTTATGTTCCGAATAATACACAATTTCCAATACCCACTTCCTGTACTAGATATTACCTAACGGGCCCTGCCTAACCCCCCCCCCCATCGCCATCCTTTCAACCCGTTTAACCTTATGGGCGATAATCAGAGTTAATGCTGCCAGCTGCCGTATTTCTAAAGCCATCCCACGTGTCAGTGAGCTCATACATCTAAAGTGAGCTTAAAACAGCGTCAACAAACTTCGCCAACTCGTCCAATATGTACTAGCTCGTCCCAACACGGTTCATCGACTTGCCATTGGCATCCAGTCGTCGGGCGTCTGCCATAAAAGAAAAAGGTCACCTTGAGACCCCATTCACGGACGGCTCCTGGCGGTTGGCTGGCTACGTCACATGATACGGAAGGGGGTCGTGTAAAATTAATTTATATTTCCTGATAAACGGAGCGGCAATAAACGGTTGGGCAACGGGCTCGTTTCCTGTGATGGAGTTGAGGATTTTAGGGAGGACGTGCTTGGTGTATCCTCACCAAATGAGGGACGGACGTCAGGGAGGTGTGAGGTCGTGACCCCAGCCCGGATCGCGGTGATGCTATCTAGAGCCTGAAATTTTGTGTGTCCTTGTTTGTGTGTTTGTGTGTGTTTGTGTGTGTGGGGGGGATGTTGGTGTGTGGGTGGGTGTTGTGTGTGGCGGCGTATGGGGTGGGTGGGTGTATTTCACAACAGACAACTCTAACTTAGAAAGGACTTTATCTCGACAAAGGTGTTATATCCGATATCACCGTATATTATTGTTGATATTGCACGATATTGTCGGTGATATAGAATGGCTGCGGGTATTCGTTTTCATCTAAACGGGTTTTGTTAGAGATAGATTGAGAATGTTTGTATGGGTTTATACCGGTGTCCTGATCAATGCAGGTATTTGGCGTTTGTGTTTATGTACATTAAAATGGGTGTTTTGTCATGGATGTTGTGGCCTTTAAATGTCTTTATGGCGGCTCATGAAGTCGAATTAATTAGTTGAAGATAAATTTACGGCGTTCCAGGATGATGGGTGCGAATCTATCTAAACGGATAAGTAAGGTGTATGTGTTTACACGTGTGTGTGTGTGTGTGCGTGCTTGTGTGTGCGCATTAGGGTTCGGAGAGGGGGCGGCTTTTCAATGACCGTTGCCCTATAATTAGATCCATATTTGATGATGTTTTAAATAGGTTAATAAGGGAGATAGTTAGACAGGTAAGTCTCAGCGACGAGTACATGACGACTATATGTCAGTGTATTAATGCGAATACGTTTGAGCACACCCTAGAACGTGTCTTTGTGCGTACACGCGTCAGTACGCTAATCCGGTTGTGCGCGTATATGTGTCCGTTGTCGGCGTTCTATAAGCAGAACCACATAATCCTGTACAGTTATTTGCCGAGGATAATTATGCATCACTGTCACCTGCGCATATGAATTAAAGAATAACATTAATCCTTCGACACCATTGTGCCATCAATAAATGAAGCAATCTTGAATTATTGGGAAAAGCTGCTTACAAAACCTTTTTTTATATTAATTCATCTTTTGAAATCCATTTTCAATTTGCGACGCATTAGGGATCAGTGAGAAGAATAAGTTCGGATTCGACTGATCCCGAGTTTAGAAGGAGATGAAGAAGAAAAAGGATCCTGAAAAAAACATCACTCACCGCTTTGGTCTCCGTAGATGACGCAGAACCTCGTCCATTTCAGTAACTTCAGCAGATCCAAATAGGCTCGCGTCAGCTGCGAAGTTTCCGGATGCATGTTTACTGAGAAGAGATGCCCCGGATCTCGGCTTGGCTCCAGACGAGCTTCAAGATGCGGGATTTCCAGAGTATTACACATGGAATTGATATGTTGTGAGAGCTCCGAGCTTCGTGGGCCAAAGATGGAGGCTACACCAAGACCTGCCTGGTTACACGCTGGTAATATATATATATATATATATATATATATATATATATATATATATATATATATATATATATATATCATATATATATACAAACACACATACAAACGACATACATACACACACACACACACACACACACACACACTTCTCCCTCCCTATAGTCTCAACGTTAAGGATTGGTTCCTTCTATCCTACAATATGTAATATAAGGGAACTTCCGAGAGGCGTCACTCACCGACCTTTTGGGATCTAAGTGTCACACAACGTATGACCCAATGACGTAACAAACACAAGGTCAACGAGAAAATGTTTAGAAGCGAAACGTTTATCGCTGAAAATTAACGAAATTCGACGATAAAGTGGGAAATACCTTGGACTTTGAAGTCTTTCAGCAGATTTATAACTTCACAGAACAAAAAGTTTTCTCAAAAGCAGGTACTTTAATCAACTAGACTTAAAGAAAAAGGTGTTATCACCAAGCCCGAAGGAAATCTCTAGAACATCGAACAGACTTCATAAATGTTGCTATCTTCAAGTATAATACGTCGTGGATCCCATATTGACAATCGTATTCCATTGAAGATTCTTTCGCGTATTATTAGCTTTAGTCCAGATGAGGTGATCAAGTGCGATTAGCTACGGTGACGCAAGAAGGAATTATGTTGGATATAAACCTTAATGTTCTTAAGGAGATTTCACGCCAGAGACACATTATGGGACCATTATGGCTAGTGAAGGCTACAGCTGGGACAGCATCTGATACGATGATAACACTAATTGCCAACCTCATTCGGTTACACACCGAAGTGCTCATGTCGTCCACATTAGTCTAAGTCATCGGGACACAAGTCATATATAGAGTGGGCTAGAAGAGGAAAAGACAACTTTCGTTTCATGGCCAATATTTATTCACGACGACAGAAATTGAGATGACTTCCGGCAGCGAGTAGAACAACTTCTGGTCACACGCGAACCGACGTTCGTTCGTTGTTTGATTGAATAGCATCGGCACCGAAACTGGATACGTCATTTTAAAGTAATGTGTCTATTTCTAGGACTTGATTGTAGTTCGGGGAGTATCCCCAGGCTGTTGCTCATTTGACTATTTCTCGCACGTACGGACGTTGCCATTATATGCCAGGTAAACCATGGAGACGACGCGTTTTATGATCTTCGGGTGTTTCATCCCTCGACACTTAGTCAAAGATTTGGATCTTGTATAGAAAGACAATCAATATTTGTTGATGATATCAGGTGGCAGGCCAACGTTTATGGCGTCGACTTTCGTTAAAAAACGAGCAACATTTGAAGAAAAATACCACTTTTGAAGCACATTCAAGAAATAGGAACTCGTCAGAAACGCTTTCATCCGCCATTGTTAATATCTGACAGATAAAACGTGTACTAGCTTACCCGGAATAAACACTCGGAGTGTGTTTATTTTTGTGTTTCACTTACATGTGATGAAAAACATGTAAAAGGATCCATTTATTCCTTAAGCTGCTTTATTCCTCAACAAAGTAATTCCAAACTCTCTCTCTCTCTACAACCACCCAACTTCCCTCCCTTCCTTCGTCTCTCTCTCTCTCTCTCTCTCTCTCTCTCTCTCTCTCTCTCTACAACCACACAACTTCCCTCCCTTCCTTCGTCTCTCTCTCTCTCTCTCTCTCTCTCTCTCTCTCTCTCTCTCTCTCTCTCTCTACAACCACCCAACTTCCCTCCCTTCCTTCGTCTCTCTCTCTCACACACACACACACATACACACACACACATAACACACACACACACACACACATATATATATATATATATATATATATATATATATATATATATCATATATATGGCAGTGTTAAGAGTTTATTTTCCTACTTTATTTCGTTGATAATTGTGTAGTGTGCTTTCCTCATTGTATTTATTTTATAAATGTTGGATGTGCACAGAATATGATGCGTTAATCCCTAATAACATCAATGCCCTCTATCTATCAGTTAAAATGGCCATTTTCACTTAGTAACAGAAAAACATCAATTTACAAATCGTCACCGGATTATCATCTCAAAATATTCTTCGAGTTGATTGGCACGGATTTTCAGCTATAAATCAGTCATACTGAGCCAATATCATTAACAGTCATTCGTCCAAACTATTATCTAACCTAACTAGAGAAAATACGGAGGACGAAATCCTCTTTAGTCGAATTACATTTGGTATAACTCGCCGTGGAAATACCACCAATCAAAGGAACAAAACAGATTACTCCAGACAGGAAGTGGTTTATAAACGAAACGGGATACGACTGTCATGGCCGACATTTTAAACGGATCCTATTTCATTTAACCACCCATCCTCATGAAATGCCTATTAGTTTTATTCGCCGATCGCTTACTTTCGGCGCAGATGAATTTTCCAGCCGACCCCCGAAAACGGTCTTGGACGACGGCTCAGCCAATCGGCTGATTGATGACGATCGTGACAGTTCCATGGTTAATTCATCCCGCTTCGAGAATCACGTAATGTCGACAAGCTGATGGGACGACTTCCGGAACTCGTTCGGGAACGAACGTACAATCCGGATCGGCGAGCAGGTGATTTCCCGATCGCGTACCACTCGGATGAAGGGACAAAGTGATTGGCACTTTACCCGAGCGAAAACGTGAAAGCGAATAAATCCCGTAGGTCACCGAGACAGGTACGATTATTTTCTCTCAGTCGGGAACAACAGCTCCTCCCCTCCCGGATTCACCCGGACCTCGCTCCCACCGACAAACCTTTAGATATTTCCTCAAATCTATCCCGCAGACGACAAGGTCAGTTACACCAATAACATCAATGGCGAAAAGCCATTATTCCATTGGGCTGCTTAATAACCTCTGGATAAGATTAATACCGAATGGTTGATTAATAAAATATTTGAACTCTTCCGGACCCTTTCCTTCGGCTTTTTGCTCGTAATATCGTCCACTTCGCGCCGAATGAAGCTAATCCGCCGACATTTACACTGACGTATATGATGCTATATGTGCCGCGATGGTGTCGTAGCGCCCCCAGCGGCGACAATAAAACGACCGGCAGATGTCAGCACCGGAGTGGTGGCCATTATTGCTGAGGATGGGACCGTTCATTTCTTATTTTCTGACCGGGCTCACGTTTGTTATGTTGACGTCGGCCTGAATTATTGATGCAATAAACCCGTCGGCGAAGCTCGGCTGCTACATTTCCGAGAGAAAAGAAACTATGCCATTTATCCGTGTTCCGTCTGGATCCGTTGTCCTGGCCGGGCATCCAGATCGGACGGCGTTCCGGAATTTATGCCGGGATGGCGGCTCGAGTTTCATCTCTGGGTATTATGGCTCACAGTTGACGGATTTAGCGGCGACGGCCAGTTCTGCTCATCGCTCCGGCGTTGACTTGACGTCGACAACGTCATCGGGATCACCGATATTCGTTGCTTAGCACAGTGATGCCCCAGCCTTGACCCCGCGAGTCCCAGGTTCTATGGCCGTTTATCATGAGCAGAAATGTCACATGACGTGAAATAACTTTGTGTGGTTTAGTTGTTAATGTAAACTCTATCTATCTATCTATCTATCTATATATCTACTTACCTCTCTCTCTCTCTCTCTCTCTCTCTCTCTCTCTCTCTCTATATATATATATATATATATATATATATATATATATATATATATATATTTGTGCGTGTGTGCGTGTGTGTGTGTGTCTATCTGTCTATCTGTCTGCCTGCCTGTCTGTCTGTTTGTCATCTATATTACTGACTGTCTGACTAATTAAATGACTCTCTCTCTCTCTCTCTCTCTCTCTCTTATATATATATATATATATATATATATATATATATATATATATGTATTTGTGTGTGTACGTCATACATACATATATATATATATATATATATATATATATATATATATATATATATATATATATACATATATATATATATATATATCATATTCACTCACTTATCAACCCATCCACCCATCCTACCCAAGAGAAGGTGATTAGCGTCGTTCGGCGCCAGTTATAAATTAGTTATTCCCATGTCCCCAGCACGGCGCCACTAGTCTATTGTGACGTGATGTATCGCCGTAATATTATCATCATTATTCTAAAGACAATCACAAAACGCGGACTGCGGGCCACCAACGACGAAGAACGAGACGACGGAGATAAACAATGGCTCCATCGTGTTCCGTTCGACTAAGTAACGCCAACTAATTCCTAATGCCTTCTCCGTATTTAGTCCACAGCCGATTGGATCCACGATTTATTGTCATTATCCTGATGAACGTTTCAGAGATCCATTCCAATGACAGTGTGCTGATTGCGTCACGCAACGATTGTCAAAGCTCTATAGACAGTGAGGAGGTAATCATGAGATGAGTCTAGGAACTAGGTCTGAGGAGACTATATATTTGTTTATATGTGTTGTGTATTTGTGTGTGTACGTACGTACGTGTGCATATATATATATATATATATATATATATAGTGTGTGTGTATGTGTGTGTGTGTGTGTGTGTGTCTGATAATACTAATAACCGAAATTGCAGTTTTTGATGTGGCTGACAACCACAAATGAGGAGACGCATATGGTCTGGAATTTACAGCTTCCCCACTGAGACTAATTCTAAATAAATTTAGAATTTAGAATATATGACATGTTCGATGGAGAAAACGTTGTCAGTTGCCTGATTGGATGAAAAACCCATCCTACTATAGCGCCACGGCCGAGGGGCGAACCTGAGACCTCTCACACAAAATAACCATAATCACAGGTAAATAGTCTCAAGCTCTACCTGTGTGACCAAAGAGGCGGTATAGTGTGTGTGTGTGTGTGTGTGGATGTATGTGTGTGAGTTAGTTAGTGAGTGAGTGAGTGAGTGCGTGCGTGTGCGTGTGGGTGCTGTCGCATTTCATTTGGCTGTTGCTTTAAGAAACCGTTCATGAAAACGAGGTTTCCCTTAATAAATATGATCGTATTGGCCTATCAGAATAACCAACGTATGCTGAGTAAGGTAATAAGTAAACAGACTCAGAATGACAACAAAATAAATATTGTATGAAAGAGAGATTTCAGTTGATGCTGAATATCTTTTATTATTGAACTGCATTAGGTAGAATAATCAGTCTCGTGGTTACCAGCGAGGGGGCGGTGTTATCGTCACTTCTTGTTGGCGGTTTTAATATGGATAATATGGGATGTGGCGGGAGGGAGGAGGTGATGTTCTTCCATGGAAACGCAAAGGGAAATACATCAGATTTTTGTTATAAATTACACTCTTCTAATTAGAAATCCACCCAATAATAACACGGCTAATTAACATAACCATTAAGAGAACAAAAAGGCGGTTATGATGTCGACGTGTTGTCGCCATTGTTGTCTTTGTTGTTGCTTGGCAACATACGCTCGAGATTTATGTCTGACCTTTGACTTCGCCGCTTAAAATCACGACAATTGCGTTTCCGGTGAGCTGGAATACGGCGTGATTGTATGTGTGTGTGGGTGTGTGTTGTGGGGGGGGGACCTTGGTAGCTGGGAGGTGATCTGGTTGTCGGTTTTATTTCGGAGAGAACAAAGCTGGACAGATGTGTTTCTGGGTGTTTTTTTCGGAGGAGAATGGCGCCAGACGAGGTGTGGGGTGGCGTTAATCCGGTCAGCTAAAGAATGGCAACAATGGCGAGGTGTTGATGGATTTGTTTTAATATTGCCGCCTCCGAGAACGAAATGCCTCTACCAGCACACACACACACATTAACACACACACACACAAACACATACACACACAAACACACAAACGCATACACACACACACACATATATATATATATATATATATATATATACATACACACACACACACACACACACATACAGAGAGAGAGAGAGAGAGAGGGAGAGAGAAAGCGACACAATATTAACACTGTGAGGAACTCACCCTCTAAAATTTATCATTGGCAACAGACTACGCTCTTAATACTACTGAGTAATACCAGTATCAGTCCTAGCACCGGATTATACCAGTATCCGGCATTGCGTTTGGTAATACCATTACCAATCATATCATTCGTCAGTATTAGTAACGGTCAAGTATCAGAACCAGTATCAGAACCAGTGGTAGAACTGGGTAATACCAGAATCAGTTGTGGTATTCGGTAATATTAATGTCAGCCAGAGCAGTAGGGGATATAAGTATTTAGCTAGTGCTCAGCACTGGCTAATACCAACAGTAGTCACGGTATTTGGAAATACCAGTGATATTCACAGCTTTGGGTAATACCAACACTCTTTAAGGCTCTACTTGTAGCCAGATGGAGCCACAATACTGCGTAATACCAGCGATGTTTACAGTATGATAGAATACCAGCAGCAGTTGCAACAAGAAATAAAACCTGCACCAGTCACGGCATCAGGAATAACCAGCACCATTCACATCATCAAACAGTACTAGCATCAGTCAAAACATTAGTTTATACTGATCGATTCATCAGGTGACACTGGATTTGGTGTTTGAGGGCAGCATCGGCTAAAACCGGCACCAGTCCAAGCCTTGGATAATACCAGCACCAGAAATAGTACCATCACCAGATACGGTCATAGCCCAGCGTAATACCACTACCGAGAATAATACCAATATTGGTCATAATAATATCAGTATATTGAGTAACACACCAGTATTGATGCTTATCCCTCATAACACCAGTATAGCGGATAATACCAACACTGTGTATAATCCTGCATAATGCCAGGATAGTGGGTAATACCAGTACTGACCATAATCCCCCATAACACCAGTATAGCGGATAATACCAACACTGTGTATAATCCTGCATAATACCAGGATAGTGGGTAATACCAGTACTGACCATAATCCCCCATAACACCAGTATAGCGGATAATACCAACACTGTGTATAATCCCCCATAACACCAGTATAGCGGATAATATCAACACTGTGTATATTCCCATTCAAGCCCAGTGTGTTGACATCAATCTGACATCTTTCCCTAGACAACTGATCCATAGTTTACTCAGGCAGCATACTTAATGTATTTAGCTCTAAGTATATATGGGAAAGAAGTCATTAGATCAGCGTATAATCTGACAGTTTTACAGAATCAACAACTTTATCTAATACGCTGCGATGACGAACAAGTACGGAACTGAACCGGAAAGCGATAAATCCGACCGTAATTCGAGCCATTCTGGACACGAATTGCCGATCCGGAAGATATGCACGGACAACTCGTAACCAAGACTTGGATAAGGCGCGGCTTTTTGCTGATAGACGAAGCCGTCAGGATCGCGGCCGATAGACACGGCCGAGCGGAAGATGCCGAAAGATCCAGCCGATAGAGACACACAGCTGATAGAGACAGCTGATGGATCCAGCTGGCATGTAAATTCAGACCATCTGTTTCACCTGACACTTATTTCAACGAGATAGCAATATTTCGCTATTTGTCTCGCTCCACTTACTTATCACCGACAACCAAAATAACCTTATAACCTTTTAACAAGTGACGTTATAGGTATGTGATTGGAGCCTGTTCGGGGGCGTTTTTTTGTGGGGGAGGAATTCGTCGCCTTTCTTTTGTTTCCCTATATTTCTTAGGATATATATATATATATATATATATATATATATATATATATATAATCGATTTCTTTTAAGACGAGAACGCGATACCACGTAAATACGGGTGGTGCAGCAGCAGTGTTGTAAATCTAGAAACGGAAGTCCTTTGGTTTAAAATCATCCACTATCGTTGGTGATCGGGTCATTCATTCACGAGTGAAACACTTCGATACCTCTATTGAGCGGACAGGTTTAGTGTAGGTAATTCGGCCAAGAATTGTCAACCGATAACTGTATGTTTCCTAAAACAGCTGAATAAGGTGTCTCGTGTTACCTGGACGCTTCCGAAAACCGGAAAGCGATAATATGAGTTGACCAACTCATCGCTAAAGACGCCATGAACTCTGGCCATTTCCGAAACGGACAGTTACAGATTTTGGCTCAAATTAGTGTCTTAACATTAAGCGAATCTGTCTTCTCTCCAGAACTGACCACTTGTTTTTGGCCTCGTTCGTTCGATCGGTCGGAATGAAGCGCGATGAATCTAGGTAAACGAGGCCGACATTCCGGAAGGGGGAATGCCCGGAACTGTAACGGGATGCCGTGTTCTCTGCCCGCTGTTTATCTCATACAGTCGGATAGTGGGCACGGTTAATGCGTTACAGGTGGCTTCATCTGGGCATATCTTGTGTTAGTTTACCTAACATAGCACGAAGAACGTGTTTAACATAACTGGAATTATACAGCAGAATCTTTGTTATCGAACGTCGTCAGTAGCTGAGCGCAGCCCGATAAGGAATATATTCTGAGATAAGGGAGCTATTAATAATGGGATATGAATTAAGAATACAATGGACGTATTTTCAGATGCGGAGCTACAACCCTGGGAATTGATATTGATAGATGGAACATCCAACAGAACAATCCGATTGTTCGTCTATCTAATTTGTTGTCCTCATACCATATTGTTATCAGATGATGACACTATAAAGTCGCTGTTAACAAATATCCTAAGTAGCCTTTTTGTCTAAGGGAAATGTGTATTTTCTAGCTGTGAGTAAGTGAACAAAATTTCCAAATATCCTCGACATCGGTTCCGTTTATTAGAATTATTCTTTATCCACATGGCCAAGCTGGTAGCGCGGTTAATCAGAAGTCTCTAACAGAATTCCCAGTTTCGCTGTTTGTAGCTTAGTTATGTTTCTATTCCTTTGGTCCTTTTAGCTCACCACGTGCAGAATGTGGCCGTAAAATGGGCAACCTTTCTTAAGTAATAATGAAATGCGGTTGATTGAAAATGGGATAATATAGGTTGCACTGTATTAAAAAAAAAAAATCTGCGATGTCGGTTAGGCGATGCTGAAACCTAAATACGCCAGCCTACAAAGGGATGTCTATTATTGAGACTAAGCCAATATACATAACTATAGCGGAGCTCCAACGAGTAAAGTGTAAAAAGTCAGGTGCAGTTCAGAACAATATGTAAACCGGCTTCAATCATGATGTTGATGTTAGACATTCGATCAGATTGGCTCAGCGTTCCATGGAATTGTTCACTGTGACGCTGCCAGTATCTGAGTTGTGTGTGTGTGTGCGCGCGCGCGCGTGTTTGTGGTTTTGATGCGTATCAGTCTCTGATTGAATGTTGTCGGTCCGTCTGTTCGTCCGTCTTTCCGATGCCCTTTCATTATTTCCGAGCCTTGCTGTCACCCGATATGTCCACCTACACCATAACAATGTATTTATCTTTCCGAGTATCAGTTACCAGGATGTGGAATTAGTTGACTAATAATCTTAAACTTGGTGCAAGTAAAGAAACGTTTTTAAAACCCACTTATTTACATTAGCCTATTTATGATAACTATTAACCAGCAGATTCCTGTTTTCAGTGTAAAGTGCCTTATGGCAACTCAAGTTAATTAAGTTGCTACAGATATTATTATTATTATTATTATTATTATTATAAATAACAACAATAACAACATCTAAAACGGCAATCCATAACTCATCATGACCCTACCCATAAATAGCATCATTGTATCATGATCTAGGAAGAGAGAGAGAGAGAGAGAGAGAGAGAGAGAGAGACAGACAGACAGACATACAGACAGACATACATACAGACAGCGAGAGAGAAATAGAGAGAGAGAGAGTCTTCAGTCTTCACTCTTCCGAGAGATCGCTTAAGGACAACATTGAGATAAGCTCAATTCCTAAGTCGATGAATAGAATTCGGCGGAGTTCGCCACTTCATCAGTGGACTACAATCTTTTAGACCGAATATAAACGACTTGGTGAGAAGATGACCGTATATTGTCCTGTCCCCTGAGAAATGGGCTCGTTTCTGGGCGCTGATTGGGCCAGTTTGTCTTACAGTCCGGTCAGGATAATGTCGTCGCATTGTTATTGACTCCGACCGGTTGTTGTGTCCAAGTTTTATTGCGCATACTTCACCAATATGGCTGGCGATATCCGGGCATTGTTCCAGGTGTCGCCACAGTCTGGTCGGGTGTCTAAGCAAGCCAATCGTGGTATAGAATGAGATACGGGGACAGGCGATAGATAGCACAGGTAGCAAGGCCGTGAGATAATGCAAAGGCACGTGGAAACAGTGCATGAGATAAAAAGGGCAAAGGCACAGACACTGAGGTGATAAAGGCGCAGAGATAATATATGCAGGTGTTACGGGTATGAGATAACACAAACAGGTAAATAGGGCGAGACGTAAAGTGTATGTGTGAGATTATATAGACAGACGGAGAAACCGTAAGATACCGAGTGAGTGAGTCAGTGAGTGAGTGAGCACAAAAAAAGTCAGATTATTCTCCCTCCTTGGATATCAGGAAGATCGGGATGGGGCGTTCTAAACCACTAAATGATAGACATGGGGGTCATCGGATAACATATTTAGATAAAGAGGTCATCAGATACATAGACAGACTGAAAGACAACTTAATATGATACAGACGGATGGAGAGGGGTGTCCGTGGTACGCAAAGTGCTCTAAATGTCATGATTTATAGACAGCTGTGTAATAGGTTCTACTGCATTCTGAGCAGGGACACACACGCGCGCACGACTCGCACACATGCATGACACACACATACACACACACAGACAGACACACACATACTTGCACACACAAACGCACACGCACAAACCTGATCAGACAACAACTTTGCAACG
This sequence comes from Paralvinella palmiformis, assembly GCA_025642065.1. Classification (NCBI taxonomy): domain Eukaryota; kingdom Metazoa; phylum Annelida; class Polychaeta; order Terebellida; family Alvinellidae; genus Paralvinella; species Paralvinella palmiformis. Next base: position 129,589 of record JAODUP010000509.1, on the reverse strand, counting down.
CCGAACTTATCGGACCTCTTCCGTATGATTGATATTGTTTAGCTATTCGAACCCAGAATGGACCTGAAATCAGCATCTGGGGTGTGGATATGTTTATATGTATATGTTATCTTTGAGGTACAGCAAATTACTGCTGAATGTGAATTGTGGTGTCAAAGTATTTATTTTGCGTATATGTTAGCCTACTATTGAACCACATGCACGTGTTGTTAACTGCGAGCTGTGGTGTCAAATGATACTTTTTGGCTTTCGCGTTTTGTGAGTAGCCCATACATCAACCGCTTCCCTGTGGGCGTGACATATTTGTCACGTAAGAAAATCGGATTATCTGGGCCACACAGGCTGATGAGTAGCCCAGACATATATAAGGCTACTTATACACAGATGTATGGAGGTGTATGCTTAAATTCAACTATGAATTGATTTATTTATGTATAGATTAATGGAGGTATAGGTTTTAAAGGATGTATAGCTTTTGATGTTCTGAGCCACTTTCACAAATACACATGTATCATAAAACACAGACAACACACACACACACACACACACACACACACACACACACACACACACATATTTATGTACACGTCCACTCACGCGCATACACACTCACACAGACACTCACACACACAGACACACAGACACACACAGAGACACACACAGAGAGATATATATTTATGTATACACGCACGTGTCCACTCATGCACACACACACACACACCAACCCACAGGCTAGCCTAGCTCTTCACCAATAACGAGTAATACATTATTTAACGACTATTTAGCGAACACCTTAGCCAACAAACAACTCTACCTTTCTTTGATGCCAAGAAGCTGTTCTGTGAAGGTAGATGTTGAATATCGTATCCTATTTTGGTGTGACTCAGCAGAGTTTTGTCCTGATTCACTCTATAGATGGCGTACCGGAAGGAACTCTCCATGGAACTCTCCTCGCTGTCGTCGAACAAGCCACCTGGCGAATAGAAAATAAGAATGCCCATAACAGGTGTGGATATAGGTGTCCTGGAAATGGGCTAATTATGTAACGGATGAAAACCGATTATAAACAGCAACATTTTCCTCTGCGGCTGTTTACCTAAGATCAGCACTGCTCTAATAGGGGCAAACTAATAAAGACAATACATTTTCTATGCGAATGTTGCTGTGTTCTTAGTTCATTAATAAGTGAGTCCAATATTACGGGAGAAGGGTGCTCTTAATAGGGACGTTCTGGTGTGTTTATTATTGATTAGTGATATTTATTATTCAAAGATGAACAATCGTTGTTTGACAAGCAGACACGAATCCACACACATATAGATAGATATAAAGAGAGAGCGAGGGGGGATAGAGCGACACACACACGGAGAGAGAAAAAACACACACGCATAGAGAGAGAGAGAGAGAGAGAAGATACACACACACACACACACACATTATTTACTACGCAAAACCATACTAAGACCCAATCAGAGAATGGGCTATTATTTTCAAATAAACAGCACCCACTCATCGGTGATAAAGCACATTTCCGAAGACCAATACGAAATGCTCCAGTGTGGTATCCCCTTAATACACAGTAAATGTTCCCGAACACCAAACATAACCGAAACCCACCCCTCTACCAACACCGACACACACACACACAGGGAGGGAGAGAGAGAGAGAGAGAGAGACAGAGAGAGCCATAAGTCCTGTCCCTATTTTAGTTCCTACTGTTGACGTATATGTGCCAGGTTAGACATATATCAGATAATGGACGGTTATCGGATTACGGGTGTCACATTAAGGTCAGCTAGAAAGGGAACATTAGCGTAAAAACAAATCTCTCCACGACCGAGACTAATGAGATAATGTCGACGTAGACCCGGTTATGGAGGAACCTCCCCCCCTCACCTCCACGCCCCAAAAAAGATGTGCAACATCCGAATTAAACCGCACCATCCCGAACGAGTCTCTTCCATCGGATAGAAGCTTAACGGGCTATTACTGTAATTAATATTTCATCTCTCACCGCTATAATTGCTCGGAAAGTGTGTCCGACGAGTGCAACAACGGGCCAGCCTCGTTCCTGCCCCGACGAGCGGCCACGTTTCGTCACGTGACCGGTGACCAGAAGTAGGTCGTGTCGGAGTATTAAGGTGGGCTGTTCCGCGGCGCTTGGCTCAAGGCTGTCCCATTGCCCGCTATCAACGCGGCGGCAGGCAGCCAGCCCGCCGGGTCGTATGTAATTTCTCATCGTATAATTCCCTGTAGCTGTGTTATTTGCGGGAAAGATTGAAGATTCCCTTACCGGAAGGCGGCTAGGGAGACGAGGGGACTAGGAATACAACCGGATACTCCGATCAGAGTAAAGACTTAATGACGTCAGAACGTTGAGCGGAGTATCGCGGAATGTGGCATTCAATCACAAGGAAAGTTGGAATGGGTGTATAACAGGCCTTGTAATGATAAGAAATGATTTCGAAGTGTCACACACACACACACACACACACACCACACACACACACACACACACACACACAAGCGTATATATGGACACACACACACACACACACACACACACACACACACACACACATTACTATTATATGTATGTTAATTAGAGCATAAAGGAAGAAGGACTAGATAAGGAGAAATATTTATAAAGAAGGGAGATTACAGAGTATAAGGATTACCTAAACGTGGCGTATAAGAGAAAGGATTACGCAGTTAAATCAATCAATCATAATGATGAAGGATAATAAAGAGCGAAGGTTACGCAGATTAACCTGCAAGAAAAAGGAAAAAGGTTACAGAACTGGGAGATGACGGAGTGGAGAGATTACAGACAGACGACAAAGGATGATGCCCACTCGACGGTACCCAGGCACAGAGATGTACACCATCGAGTGATTACTGGAAAAAGGAAGACGATTACGGACTGGAAACAACCCACGAGAACTTAGCGACTAAAAAGGATGACATGGTGTTGCCTCCCTTCAACACGGAGTAGTGACGAGCCAGAGATGGGCTATAGTCTCGGCCGAAATACGGCACCCCGGGGACATCTTGCGCTGATAAAACGACACCGAATGGTCGAATATCTCTTCTCTTGGTATATGGATCGTTTGACCTCTGGGTATTTACTTCCGGGTTACGGCATTTCTCGGACGTCCGGTTGGCCGGCGGTATAGAGGGGGCGGCGGGCTCTTAATCAGCACGCAACCTTCGGGTGGTTATGTTCCCCGTCCAGGCGTCAACAGACATTAACTGTTGGGAACAAGGGAATTGGGGATGTTTCAATTTATAAGAAAAACACAATTGACGAAAACGTCACGAAAGGTCGATTAATTCCCAGCTAATGAATGGTGGTTTTTATCCAGAAAACGTCACACTTAATTTCCGGATCTTTCCCAACGTCTTTCCCGTTATATTACCCCGACTTGACGCATCTATTTAAATCCACTCTCTGATTGGAACCGTACTCGTACTTCAGCGTTTGTAAGCGTATTCGGTTTTTCATACCGGAACTTGTAGACTTACCACAAACAAAATTGTGATTCGTTCAGGTAGGACACATCGAGCGTCGAATCCTGCAGGAATAGGCTCCAATTTCGGGATACGGAGAAGGTTTTAAAAGGCGGCGTATGTTTTCCGTGTAGCCACCTGGGACCGGTAACCCAACACCGAGTTTGATTTGGTTTCGTTCGGCTTTACTTCGATGTTCGACTACAGCGACGTCGCTGAGCCAGACAATCAGCCAACCACACCACCCATCCACCCAGTCACCCATAGCTTCCCAAGAATCACCCATCTGGGTAATGGAATCGCGCTAAGGACATTTGTTTGAATTCCATGATGTGTCACTTGCGACAAGATGGCGGCCACTGAAGGCCAGATATGGCTGTCTACTAAAGGCTGCCGTGTTGGTGTGGAATCTAGGGACGACTCTTAACTGACAATGGCCAATCTAGTATAAGTGATCTGTTTAATTTTGGATGAAGTCTAACTTGGGACTATTCACAACGATCCCGATTTAAGAATAGCTCTGTTTTAAGAGCCACCATGGTGCCTGGTATCAAATATCTCTCTCTCTCTCTCTCTCTCTCTCTCTCTCTATATATATATATATATATATATATATATATATAAGGCCATCACTTTACAGTATGTATTAAACATTGTACTGTGTTATTTTTACAACATAATTAGTTCTTTCTGGAGTACAGACACACATACACATACATACAAACGGGACCATGGCATGGAATATATCACACGACCGAGCTAAAATGGCCGTTAATCAAACTGGTCGCTCCAGGAGCGAGTATTATTCCGACTGCCGTTTAGTAGCTGATTCGAAATATTTGCTCGGCCACAGGCCAACAACAGCCAGTCTTATGGCTGGCCGACCAACTGTTGGTGTGATGATTGTGACGACTTAGTGCTGTTATTACTGTCTCTTATCGATTAATTACGACGCCAGCAGCAACATCAACGGCAGCATCAGCAGATGAGATGGGAGTGTCTCTCCATCTCTGGTCTCTAGGCTATCTTTAAGCCGTCGTTCATTCTCTATTGTTGCCTATTCCCTGCACTTGTCCTTGCATCATTACCATGAGGTCACCGGAGTCAAGAGGATTATATCAAATCAGCATGCAATAGGATGTCTATGTGTATGTTCGAGTCCATCTTTATGTATTTAAGTGTCTATTATTGAGTGTATCCATGATTGACCTGAATATATATATATATATATATATGTGTGTGTGTGTGTGTGTGTGTGTGTGGAGCGCGTGCGCGAGGGGGAATATATGTGTGGGGAGTATGTGTGTATGTGTTTTAGCATTCATATAAATGGTGGCACTGGCTCAGAACATCAACACCTGAACATCCTTTAAAACCTCTCTATTTCCACAGAGACAACTGTAATGGCACCCAGGTGACCACGAGATGACAGCGACAACTGATCGTCCCAACTCCCCAGGTGGCATACATAACGCAGGACCCGGGTGTTCGGATGATGCCTCGACTGATGACACTTTCAAAACCGCCAACAGATAGGCAAAGGACGAAATCTAATCAGCAATGGCCAAGCCTCCGGGATAACACACACACACACACACACACACACACACACACACACGGACACACACACAAACACACACACACACGTTATGACTCCAGAGAAATGATTCATAAAATCTTTTTATTTGTCGAGTCATGTCGCGAATGAGACAGGAAGCGACGACAACCGGACGATGAGATCGAATCAACACGACGCTGAATTATAACAATTCGTTTAAGTACAATATGGCGGCAGGAACTGTTGCGCAGAAAGTGCTGGCCCAACAGGGAAAATATGTCATTGGTGGTGTGTTGGCAAGGTGTTGTGCGTAACCAAGAGATTGTGGGGAAACCCCCATTGTATTGAGTTTAAGCAGCAAGCCTGTATTTCATGAAGATATTAACATTTGATTGTGTTTAGGCAGTAAGCCTGTAGTTTTAAAGATATTAACATTTTGTTGTGTTTAAATAGTAAGTCTGTATTTCAAATAGATGCTAATTCATTTGTATTAAATGGAATTGATTTGGGTTACTTAACCTCGGCCCCAGTAAAATTTGACCGAGCGGCGGTCACCAGGGGAAACGAACCCCCCAAAATACAGGTACGGCTCTACTGTATTAAGAAATTGACTTTGTTTGTATCGTATAATAATAATAATAATAATAATAATAATAGTAGTAGTAGTAGTAGTAGTAGTAGTACAAAGTAAACAAGTCCCATATTGGATCCAGACATCAGCACTCTATTATGATAAACGGCGCCACGAGGTCGTAGCGGTTAGTGTAGCACGCTGCAAACCTGCAGGTGCTTGGTTCGAACCTTATTCATATCTGTGATTGTGGGATATGTTTCGGTAGCCAGTCCTGTCCCTTAGCGATGCGTTCCAGATGTGATTGGGGTCAAGTCTAAACAATTTGCCTCCATTATGTTAAAATACTAACTCTATACTTGTTTCGCGTTACTAATCCTGATGATGATGATGATGATTGATTGATTATTTACGGCGAAAATATGCCCACGCCAGATTCGAACTCAGATGGTAGTGATCTGTGGTCTAACACGCCACCAGTTAGACCATGGAGGTATCCCGCGCCGTATTAATCCTATCTTATAGGCTAAGATAAAATAATTTGGTGTTTTATTAATAAAATAAACTCCCCTTCCTCCATAAGGTATAAAGATAATAATCCCGGACCCCGTTAGAGACACTAAGATCCCAAATTTAGACGTCAACTTATGGACTGAGACTATCCACGAGGACTCCACGGTCTACGTCTGGATACTCCGTCTACGTGTTGAGTAATACGCTCCGTATCTCGGATGCTCTAGCCGGGATCCAGATAAGAGCATTACATACGGCTTTATCTACTCCATGTCAGTGACGTGGTCGGCTCTATAGCTGATAGGAGGTTACTGAAGAAACAGACACACAGACAGACAGAATAATAGATAGTCGTGTAGATTGAGAGTACGGATTACACCGATTGACAATAGTGATAGCGGGGATGGGTGGTACAGATAATATAGATAGACAGTACAGATTGCGCAGAGCTCCACGGTACAACTCTACTCCACAATAAACAATAAAAATGGCGAACGGTAGATGAGAAACTAATCAACATTAAACGGAAAAAAGGATGGGTAATACAGGATGGACATAAACATAATAGTGATTTAGTGAGTGAGTGAGTGAGTGAGTGAGTGAGTGAGTGAGTGAGTGAGTGAGTGAGTGAGTGAGTGAGTGAGTGAGTGAGTGAGTGAGTGAGTGAGTGAGTGAGTGAGTGAGTGAGCCAGCGAGCAAGCCAGCGAGCAAGCCGAGGGATGACTTCTTAGGGAAACATCCCACACACCCAACTATGAACTTTGACATTTCCAGCTCAACGCTCTAACCCCTGCGCTATCATAGTGCCCTCATTACCACAGTTAATACAGTTTGACAGTGGAGACGATACAGATAGAGTATAAAGAGGATCCCAGATGGACAATAGAGACGATCACAGATGGACAATAGAGACAATCACAGATGGACAACAGAGACGATACAGATGGGCACTAGAGACAATACAGATAGACAAACGAGACGATGCGGGTGGACAATAGAAAAGATCACAGATGGACAATAGAGAATATCACAGATGAACAATAGAGACGATACATATGGACAACAGAGACGATACAGATAGACAAACGAGACGATACAGATAGATAAACGAGACAATGCAGATGGACAGTAGAACGATCACAGATGAACAATAGAGACAATCACTGACAGAGAATTAAGATATCGTGTAAGGATAGCTCATGTTATACACGTATCCCGAACGTGGCCCATGTTTATAGTGTAAGAAGGTAAGGAAACCTGACACAGATGAATGAAAGTAAACATTGTAGATTAACAATTTGGACAACGCAGATGGAGAGTACAGACGGCACAGATGAATGACACGGATTTTGCAGATGGAGAGTATAGACGGCACAGATGAATGGCACGGATTTAGCAGATGGAGAGTACAGACGGCACAGATGAATGACACGGATTTTGCAGATGGAGAGTACAGACGGCACAGATGAATGGCACGGATTTAGCAGATGGAGAGTACAGACGGCACAGATGAATGACACGGATTTTGCAGATGGAGAGTACAGACGGCACAGATGAATGGCACTGATTTAGCAGATGGAGAGTACAGACGGCACAGATGAATGACACGGATTTTGCAGATGGAGAGTACAGACGGCACAGATGAATGGCACGGATTTAGCAGATGGAGAGTACAGACGGCACAGATGAATGACACGGATTTTGCAGATGGAGAGTACAGACGGCACAGATGAATGGCACGGACTTAGTTGATGGAGAGGAGAGAAAAACCATTCCGACTTTTCACTTTTGGGTGGAGATTGATGATTTTAGACAAGACAACGACCTATGGTTTACTCGTAAAAGGTAGGCCGTGACATCAGTTGTGTCTTGTTATCATGCAAACACCTCATATATCAATGTTGATGATTAAATGGCATAACTAGTGTATTAGTATCACACAAAGACTGGTTTATGTATACGTGAACATTTAGCTTAATGGAAACTAAATGCCGTTCTATAATGAACCGTTTTCTCTGGTTCAAGAATATTGATATTACACACGCTAGTGTGTACGCACACATGCCAACATACACACGCGCACATGCGCATACACATGCACACAAACAAAGACACACACACACACACACACACACTGACACATACACACGCATACACACACACACCAACGTGTCATCTAATTGTCCGTTTACAGCCTTAAACAACGTTTCCCAGATATCGTAAACAGCCTTAGATTTATTTCACCTTAAAGTACCTTCAACAGCAGTTGATATATATTATCTACTAACGTGTAAGATACCCTACAGCGTCCAGCTGTCTGGTATTATTGTTAACTGATACAGTTGGTTGTCTATACGAGATGTCTATATTCCAATACATTATCTGTGTGTAGTATGTTCAGTGAAATGTTTCATGAAATCGTAATTTAAATGGGCCATTATTGTGTCAACAATATAATTATAAAATGCTGAATTTTCTCGATGTCCCGTTATATAATCTGCACGTTCACTGACCGCGACCCGGGTGTCTTCCATTGTGATAATTCTACTATTCTAGAACGGCTACCTATGAGATATTATAGTCTAATAAGGCTCAGGTAAGTAGGCGAAGGAACGAGTAAATTAGATAGCGAGTCGCTGAGTAAAGGTTACTTATATCTGATCCTACTCTCTGTATATAGAATATAGCACTTACAATACAATTATATACACAGATGGAGCTTAACAACGTTATATATCGCAGCTTTAAGTAAGTAAAAGGCAGGATACGACTAGAAACGTTGACTGAATCATAAACACTCGTGATGGTATATCTACACGTTATAAGATGAATTGATGGGACGATGAGCGCATTCTTTTCAGTAAATCATCAATCACCCTGAACACTAAAATAAGAGCATCTAAAATCATTGTCTAATGTGACAGTAACTATAAGGTGTGTTATGTTATCACGTGTATTGACAGGTGTCATCCATTGTTCATCCTATAATGAGACCTATCCGGCATATTGTGTATATCACATTGTTACTATTTTAAATAACAAAAATAGTTCGGTTTATAAGGCTAGCCCTATATGTTATAATGTCGTGGCCTTTGATATTACAACAACACTGAGCCCGTTTATTGCGATCGTATTAGGCCTAGATGGTGTAATGTCAGTACAACCTTTATGAACGTAAACATTGTACTATTGCCTAACCCATGCACGTTACGAGCCAAACACGTGCACGTCGAAGGCAGTCCGTATTGTACACAACAAACTGGCTCGGCACACGCATGCTGACACCTACACACACATACACATCTCTACACAGAGAGAGGGGGGGGGTGAGAGAGAGAGAGAGAATGTTACATAGACAATACTCTTACTAAGATGTCTCCCAGACACAGACTGACTTGTGACGCCCTCGTGTGGTGGTAGAATTAGATTACGATGTTGTGTTGCTGGTGGCTTTATGTTTTTACGTAAAGGATTCTGGCTTCCTTAGATTGGCTGCTGTACCGTTCGGCGAGTGGCCGAAACTAGCCACCAGCATCACTCTTTGGTCCTGGTGGTGATGATGATGATCTTTATGATTATGATGATAATGATGACAACAGTGGTTGTGGTGATGATCGTAGCTAAGGAAGCGAGCGCAAATTAGAAGCCGCGGCTGGCCAATTTGACATTGAAATAGGCCCACGTTGTCTTAAAAAGGCTTTATTTGTGACGTCCAATTCATGTGTTCGGGTCGAGCTTAAGACCGGAAAATGGTCTTTTGGTCTCGCTGCTTCCAGGATAAAGTATTTCTCTAATTTACTCAGTCATTTGCAACCACCTTCATCCAACATCTTCTTAATAATAATAATAATAATAATAATAAATTCTAACAGCTGTCCAGCTGTGACGAAAACAGCTGGTCTTGTGTGGCTACCTGTTTGTTAACCTGGTATCTTTATCATTACAGACAGCTGGGGTTAGAGGTTTATCAGGTGTCAGGTGTCATATATTACGACTAAAAGAGGTGTACCCATCCTGTCGTTTGCTGTCATATATATCATAAATGATAATGACAGACATATACACACGCCCCTCCCACACAAACACACACGGGTGTGTGTTTGTATGTATATATATATATATATATATATATATATGTGTGTGTGTGTGTGTGTGTGTGTGTGTGTGTGTGTGTGTGTGTGTGTGTGTTGTATGTATGTGTGTGTGTGTGTGTGTGTGTGAACATATTTTAAGACTCATACTCTTCTAAACCTTGAATATGTTTAAAATCAATGTGAACGTATATGTTTAATATTTGTATTTATTTAACGCCAGTATAGCTTTCGCCATAGAGTATTATTGTTTATAAAAATGTACATTTTTAAAACCATGTGCGTACACTGGAAACAAGCTGAGTATATCAGAACGATGAACAAACACATATATGAGGGGGGGGACCGGCACATTGATATCGGCACATTGATGACGTCACGTTGAAATCGTCACACTGATATAGGCACATTTGTATCGGTGTCTATACACCAGTCGACCATCGAACTGTGTTTACGTCATCGCGCTTTGGAAAAGCATCTATTATGTTTACACCAGTCCACCTATATAACAACAACACTCGTCAACACCTATAACCTTGGCCACGTGACAGCAGTATTTTAATGCTGTATATCGTCTTCTCGAGCAGCGGTTACGTTCTTTGACATATTAACCTTCGCCTTACTCTACACTTAAAGATGACGCTGTAGCTCGGCTGCCTCCCGACTGTTTCAGATATGAATTATTTTCCAGCCAACTGAGTGGACCGATAAATTAGACCCATTCTCGAGACAATGAACCGCCGACGAGTGTTTTCAAATCGCTCGACAAAAACCGGCTCCTAAACATCAATTAGACCGAGTTGTTTCCATAACCCTCAACCGTCCGGATTGTCGTTGAGGAAGGTGAAGAAGCTGGCCAGGATTTGAGGAAGCCGTTATAATCTCAACTTTAATACGTACTCTCACCAATAAGCGTACAGCTCTGTTATGTGTGTGTGCTTGTGGGTTAATATATATTGTGTGTGTGTGTGTGTGTGTGTGTGTGTGTGTGTGTGTTTTAGCTGTGTATAATAAGGCACAGGCACAGAGAATCTCGAACTGTGAATTCAAACTCTGGACGTTTCTTCAGGGGACTGAATCCAGAGTGGCGACATTTCTTGCTGAGACATGTGTAATGTCTCACCAGTCCCTCAAATCAGGATAGTCACATTTCCTACGGATACCTGCCATATTTAACCCATTTCATGAATCGTTAATACAACTGGTGGATGATTCATTAGGGTACCAAATTGACGAGACGGACTTTTCACGTTCAGATGTTTACTGTCTCTCCATTAATATCTTATCTCCCTCCCTGGCATATGTGAGTGTGATCACGCGCGCTCGCACACGCCTGTATACGTATCACTTTGGCTATATGCTTGCAAATATTTCTCATTTTCTATCTTCTTGTACGCGCACTCTTAAGCTTATGCGCATGTGCACGGGTTGGGTCCATGTCTTGTCAGAGAGAAATAAACCTATGGCTCTGCCATCAATTATCAATTACACACATCGCGCATGCGCTGGACATCATTTCCACCCATTTCCTTAAGGCGCCCCCTATCGGAGGCCGTGCCCAGGACAGAGTCATCAGTTCCTGGATAGTGTAGTCCGAGCAGCCGTAAGTCGATTACGTTCGGGATCTGCTCGGATCTTGACGAGTTCTGTGATTTGTTTTCATTACACCGAGGGCAGTAGCAATCAGCCAAGCATTGGTTGATTTTGATCACGTCATCAATCGTCTTCCACTTGTCCGAGTGTCTGGGCAATGACATAAACAATCGCTTCTTTCGGCTTACAGCCAATTGGCATTTATAGATCCGGAAGACTGATGTTAGTCGCCGCCGGCAATGCGCTGGCTCAGGGTGAATCACGCATAAATTATTATCCCTGTCCCCTCTCGGTTATATATATATATATATATATATATATATATATATATATACACTTTTTATCATTTGTTACACAGTACACTGTACGCCTTCCTCTGTTCTGGTGAGTAAGAAGCTCAGTTACCAAAAATGGCCATTTCTTCTCCCTTCTTGTCGCCATTTTGCGGCTCGTCTTCACGTAGAAATGATAAAACTTGTAGGACAACACAAAGGACAAATGACTACAACGGGCCCTTTGAAATCAGAATCGTCCTCCGGTGAAATGCAGATTTCATTCGCCTGGTTACCTTAGCGACACCCAGAGTGCAGGCGTCGCTCGTCTTTCTTCCACGTTCATCTTCTTCATCAGATCTGTGACATATTTATCATGGCGTCCAGCGAACAGCAGGTGCGTAATGCGTTCGTTAGTCGCCATCACTGCCGGTTGACGGGCGGCCATGACCACATCAGCCGCGGGAGTACTGCTATTGGACGGTCGTCGACTTCCCAGTCGCCCTCACGTGATGCTCGCCGGAAATGAACGACGCCGCCCCCTTTTGACGTAGCGGGCGCCGCAAAACTCACCTCGACTCACTTTTTACGAGTATAAATGTCAAAAAGCAGTAGAGCACAATTTCAAAGACATCAAGGAAATGAAGAATTTCGCGCTCGTCGACAATCTACGACCGTTCCTCGTAACTTACCAACAACAAGATGACGCCGCTGGATGACATCAAATATGGAGATCGGGCTAGCTCGACTGGTAAAGCTTTGCCCTTCTCTGACATCTAAATCCGGAAAATATTCCTCACAGTACACAAACCAGTAAATAACCATCGGAAACCGAAACCGAAATTGGCCGGACTTCAATGGGATATTCAGCGCGAATATTCGGCTTTCTTTCAGCACATCTGTGTGTTGTTGTCATTAACCCCCCCCCCCCGTGGGGGAAGTTTTCTTCCGTTTCGGGGGACGAATCTAAGGTAGATTTATCGCGGAACAGCACCGACAAGACCTGTGACAGTTGGTTCGATATACTGACTATAGACAGGGGACGAGAAATGTTATGAGAAGGCCTCAAGTGAAGGATATTATCGAATTCGTGGCTGGTTTGGTCGGCCGATGAGAGATTTATCTCCCGGGGGTGGAGGGGGGATCTCGTCGACGTAACACTCATCAAATGAACTCATAGAGACGAGAACAATAACGACATTTACTCGTTCGAGGATCGTTAGTTAGAGTCTCAGATTCGAAGTCGACGGTCACCGACATCGGCGTAACGCAATTATTGTCTTAATTTGGCATTGTTTACAGTGTCTCGACCACACATACACACACGGAAAAACACACACAAACACACACACACAAACACACACACACACACAAACACACACACATACACACACATACACGAAGTCGAAGCAGGATTGTGAACAAAAGAGCATACTTCGACCTCTTTCCTCAATCACCCATTTCAGTAAAGAATTACAACGATTGTCTCCGTTCGTTTTACCTCAGGACCTCAGGATCTGAGCAGTGGACGAGCCGTAAAGGTTACGACGAGCGCCAGCCAATCCTCCATGACCCCCCCCCCCACACACACAATAGTTGGTATTCAGTGGTTGTCTTCCCGCTGACAGTTCACGCGATGATGAGTTTACTTCAGATTGACCCGAACATTCGCTGTAAATATTACGAGTTACCAGATGTTTAGGGAGGTCCACGCTTCGTGCTAAACTCCAATAGATGTCCCGGCCTCGTTATGACATTACGGATGAGGTTAGACGATATCCCAATGTCTTTGATCTGATAGTATCAGGGTAATCTGTTCGTGAACTAGTGAAGGATATCCACTTAAGTCTTCCTCACCGATCGGCAGTAGTACCGGTAGTATATTAGTAGTAGTAGTAGTAGTACTATAGTACAGTAAGATTACCAGTAGCAATGATGGCAATGGTAGCAGACGTTAATTAGAGAGCAGAAGGAAGGTAGCGAGCAGACGTGCCCCCTAATCACATTCCACTCTTATATTGGTCACTTTGTGTTGGTTTAGCCGCTAAACTACCACGAATCACTTCGATCCGCACAAGAGACACGTAGTGGCCGATTGGCATTAGGCGCTCAACAGTCCTCTGACGCGGGGGGGGGGCGTGTGTGTGTCTGTCTGTGTGTGTGTGTGGTGACCTATTTATGCTATTCGTCTACGAAATGGGTGGAAATTAAATACCAAGAGAGGTATCTCTTAAGAGAAAGCCTGAATAAATACACTCCCCCCCCCTCTCTCTATATATATATATATATTTTTATATATATATATACAATCCAACCTCAATCAGTCTCTAAAATCTATATATATATATATATATATATATATATATATATACGCACATACACACAATTCCACCTCTATCAGTCTCAATTAACTGGCCAAATTTTCTAACATAAATACAGTCATTATGGTTCCCAAATCCTGATGGTGGTTTATCAAGCCAAAGCCGGCAATCCGTTATTTTCTAACGGATCCATATTCCGGGGTGCTCCATGTATGTTTGACCCCAACCATCATCTGTCTGATCTTATTACAGCTTACCGCCGTTCGGGATAAATTTCTTCTATCTTTCACCTTATTCAATCCCCTCCGATACTCAATCCCCCCGTCCCACAAACCCAGCCCCCCCCCCCAGCATCAATTTCTCTGTCTTAAAGTCGGATCCAGATAGATATTCGGTGACAAAGCACGGCACTCCGTCAAATCACGATTAACACAGAACGAAATTGAGCGAAAGAATAAGACAGGGACGGGAAAGAAGGAGAAGGAGTCGTAGGGGACGGGGGGGGGGGGGAGATGGAGGCGAAAAGGTTGTAAGGGGGAGAGACGAAGGGCAGATAGGCAGAGGCATGGGAGAGGGAGACTGAGGTTGTGCATGGGAGAGAGAGGGATAAGAGAATGAAAGGGGGATAGAGGTGGATGGGAGAGTGAGGGAGGGGAGGGGGGAGGTTGAGAGAAAGAGAGGGAACACCCAAAGGGAGAAAGAAAAAAAGATAGACTGATAGATAGATACACAGATAGATAGATAGATACATAGAGAGATAGAGAGGGGGAAAAGGCCAGACATAGATGAGAGTGAATGTTGGTTGATAGGCTACTAGTAAGTAATGTTTTTTTTTTCTTTCTAAGTGGACGATTCTCTTGAAGAAGATAACTGATTCCTAAAGATTGTCGAGGAGAGCTAATTGTTGTTTATAGAAGTAAAATGTAACAAGGGTAAGGCCGTCCATATCTACCTCATCCCCCCCCCCCAACCCCCGCTCCGCTCCCTGACCTCTTACACTCGGTTTTGGAGTAATCGTTCAAATACGTGAGTCGACTTTAAGAAAGGACACTGATCACTACTCTAAATAAGATCAACTCAATAAGGACGCTCGCACGCATACACGCACGCACACACACACTCACCCACACACATGCAAGCACATACATTCACACACACACAGACGCACTACTATACCGACATAGGGCCATCCATTTAAAACATGTCCACTGATATTTCGCTTAGATGATGTTATGTGTTTGTATGCCATTATGTAGTAGTTCCTGATAAATTGGGTCTCTCTCTCTATCTATCTATCTATCTCCCTTAACCTTCTCTCTCTCTCTCTCTCTCCTCTATCTCTCTATCTCCCTCTCTCTCTCTCTCTCTCCCTCTCTCTCTCTATCTATATATCTATCTATCTCCCTTAACCTTCTCTCTCCCTCTCTCTCTCTCTCTCTCTCTCTCTCTCTCTATCTATCTCCCTTAACCTCCTCTCTCTCTCTCTCTCTCTCTCTCTTTATCTATCACTCTCCCTCTCTCTCTTTCTCTCGTCCTCTTCCCCCTATCTTTCTCTCCCTCTGTGTACGCCCCCCCCCTCTCTCTCTCTCTCTCTCTCTCTCTCTCTCTATATATATATATATATATATATATATATATATATATATATATTAAACATATATATATATATATATTTAACACCCAACACAACAAGCACACACACACACGCAGTATGAAACAAACAAACAAACAAACAAATAAATGTTTTACGGAACAAACCAACAAACAAACAGACAAAGCTATACAATTCCAGACCATCTTTCTATCATACACAGAGGAGGGGGTTATTTGGCGAAGACGCATATTAGAAAATTAAGAAATAAATGTTCCTCGATTTTTAACGGTTTACTCCAATTAGTCGGTGCAAAAACCGGCCGCCCATTAGGTTGGCTAATGTTTCCATTATGCAATAAATAATTACCGAAAAGCGAGCGGCTCTTCATCCGAAAAAGGCTCAACGAAGAAGGATGGACAAACGCACACCGGGAAAACCGGAAGATGAGGAGAATTGGAGAAATCTTGTTAATTAGTTAATTATGTTATAGGTATTATGTCCTACCTAGATGTGGCGTCATTATTCATAAACCGATATTCATTATCCGGTAATTACCGTTTATATTCCGCGATGCCCGTTAGCTCAGTCCGTAGAGCGCTGCCAGTAGAAATTCGATGCCAACAGCCGGCGTTGGCTATCTCGACGCATTCGGATCAGAATGGCATCGGGCTACTGCGGACGGTGCCCCTCACCGGTGATGGGTTCGGTGTCTGTGGGGATGTTTTTGTCAGATACGTCTGTGGCTGTTGGGATTAACGGTGGATGTGTCCATGGCGGCCAGTAATGACGACCGACTCGTTGACCGTGTCTGGCGGCGATGGGCTGCTTTATGATGATTTGCGCATGCGTCGCGGTAGGACCGGATGTCGCAGAAAACAATGACCGATGTCGCCATCCATCTTGGTTCACAATTACAATGACGTAATATGACGCATTACGCACATCCCCGGATAATAACGGGAAATGTGCAGACTCGTAGATCAAATGGGTATGCTATCTAGATACCCCCCCCCCCCAACCTCACCATCATCCATATGGAAATTAGGAACTATTAAATATGGTACCATGAGTCTATGATCACGTGGTTTAGAATGACGAGGGTCAACTACAGGTTGGGGGGTCTACTTCATGATGAGGCTGATAAGCACGGGTCTACCACAGGTCTACCACAGGCTGTTGTTGTTGTTGGCTGACCACATGCTGCTATCATTAGCTGGTGTCTCTACCGTCGTAAAGGAGATTGATGGGAACTTCCCAAACTTGAGAGTACTGACTCAGCTATAAGTCAGCTTTACTCCGATAATACGACATTCTGTTCACACTGATGAGTCAAACTTTGGTTATGGACTGCTGTGTGTAGACTGTATCTACTGACATACTAACACCGTCAGTGGCTAGGGCCACACACTGGTCAAATTAATAAAACACTCATACAATCTCTCCTAAACACAGTCTCGAATACAGGCGTCAATTTGCTAATAAAAGGCGATTTCGGAGTTTCATGGTCAAAAGGGATATCATGGTTTGGCAGGGAAGTTTATTCTGGAGTCATGCAGCGGGATAGTTGCTGCGGCGTCATTCGACATCGGAGCAACTGTGATGACGTATTTTGTTTGCTAAATTTGTCAAACCTTACACGATATTTCAATTACAGATTTCGTTTTCTCTAATACGGGACAAGTGGGCCAAGGGTTATTCCGTATAGAATTTAGGGAAAAGCCATTCATTGCCCTATGAAACATCTCGCACACGCAGGCAGCACATGGATTATGTCCCACAACCTTGATGTCTGGATCATCCTGTATTGCAAATCGCACTCCGGATGGACCAACTGGAACTCCAATAAGAACAGACTCTACCCCGCAGTGTCTGAACTATCTCTGTCATAGGTGTCACTACTTCTAACGGATAGTATTAAACGAGACATTATCATTTCGATCAGCTCGGCTGAGGACACCAATACGATGATGGTTATCTCGACCGGGGGCAGGGGAAGTTGCCGAGGGAATTGATCATCCACACTGGCAGCGGTGCCCTTGTCTCGGTGGCTGCCATCGCGGCTGTCAACGTCCCTCCCATCATTCAGACCGCCATCTTAACTGAGGCGTTGGCTGTCGGGGCAAGATTGACATTTCGTCCTCTTTCGTGCGGCTCTCATTTTTATCGTCTATGATCTGGTCACCATCGTAACAGAGCACTAGCCGTCCAAAACAAGATTACTGACCGATAAACCGTTCTGTCCCTCTCTCACCAGGAGACTGAACGAGGACAGCCACAGATCGTCTTAATGGAAAATCAATGGCCCATAAATAATGCCGACTGGCCGTTTGATCTGGGTCTGTAAAGGCGACAGAAAGTCGGGCAAAAAGGCGTCAAATTCGTCCACGTCTTCTTTATATTATTGGAACCTACGATACTCTGATTTGCATTCCTGTTTGTGTAAGCCCCAGAGTCTCCGAACCTATAATAATTGCCCGAAAGGCGTTTATTGTATTCGTGTGAAGCATTCGACACGATTAGCTGAAGAGGATTGACTGAAGAATTAAAAGCATAAAAGTTTGAAGCTTAAAAAACAAACATTTCAATTTCCATCGCAATTGTAGTAGGCAGTTCGATTTTGCGTCAGTAAACACGCGGATGTGTATATGGTGTCGCTTGTCAGTGTTAGCATCTGACTATCTGTAATTATTCCTAAAAGACGATAGCCTGCAACACGTGCGCCAAGGATTTCAATATATACACACTCTGCTTATCCAAACCACAACAAAAACAACAACAAACAACATGATGGAATATCGCCCAATTCTGGCCATTATTTCAGAATACCGATTAAATCGTTCCAATCTCAGAATGATTGATCACTTCCGGTAGCATTTAGGTCGTCCATTTGAGGTGTAACTGACGTCACAGAAGTTACTAATAAAAAAACTCTAACGTGACGCCATCCGCGATAGCAAGGATATTAGCAATCCGGATAGCGGTGCCTTATACGGATAGCGAAGCTTGATCCGGGTAGATCGTCCTCTTCTGGCGAGAGGATATTGATCTGGATAAATAGGCGACGTACAGACACACAGGAATGACCTGGATACGGGAGTCGAATCTTGTAAAGGTGTAAGATACTCATCCGAATATACTTTTTGGGAGTTATGTGTCTCGATTCTAGATAAAAACATTCGGATCTTGATTAATAAATTCGTCTCGTCTAAACCCAGAAGTCTTGTTTATTGATTGGTATCTTATTATAATAATGATGTTTATTTGCATACAATTTCTTCTTTAATAAATTGTAAATTTTGCAAATATTTATTCCCGTGACATCTAAGAAAAGTGCCGAGAGTGTTGCAAATGACGCGTATGGTCGACTTTTAAATTAGGACATCAATGATAATACACACCGCTTTGCTTGGCGTATAGTCACACCTGCCCGAAAATCACGCCATAATGTCAACTTAAAACCGAAAAAAAGTGCCGTAATAAATTGAGTTATTAAAATCTATGATTAAAATATCACGTACATTTTTCAGAAACGTTCGTAATAAAACCTCCTCCACCAGATTTGCTCTGGTGTAAAATGATGCAACCGTATTGACGAGAATCCCCCCCCACACTCTATAGCTCCAAGTTAATGTCCCCTGCCAGACAGGTGACCGAATTTGTCGATATCCCTATAAGGTTGGAACTCCGGATTCGTGTTTCAATATAAACCTTAATCGGTGCCTCAAAACAGAGGACCATCATTTTGTGAAGCAACACATAACTTATATACAGCAAAACAACTAAAGACATCTAACGGAAGTCTGCGCGAAATAATCTCTAATTTCAAAGACCTATGAGTCAAGGTCGAGACAAATGCCGGAGATAACCGACTCTCCGGAAGGGAATTGTCTACGGGCTTCGATCCAGAACCCGAGACACGTCCGTAGACCATCATCGTCGCACTGCGATGCCGAATTCCCAAATCCCGTGGTCCATCGATTCTTCATATCCGCTCTAGTTGCCTTTTTGATCTTCGGTGTGGTACGTCATAGTTCTGTGACGTAACGTCGGGATTGAGTGTAGTCGGACGCCGAGCCTTCGCTAATGTAATCTCTTCCATTAGCTTTAAGTATTACTGATAGCTTAGCAACTGGAGCCGGACAGGTGTAGGCCATATTTGTTATCGTCCCTGATCCCGTGGCCGAGATGAGACATCGACCGGGATCCGGTTTTCGGAAGTACGTGGGAGCGCCGCTCGTCGCTGGGTTTTATCATCTCGTAATGGCTGCCTAATGGACCGAGGGGGGGGGAGCGGGCAGACTCGCAACACCCATACAGAGCGAGCTCGGGTTTCGTCCAGCTTCGTCATTAACGTAACAGTCATACGGGGATGATGTGAAGGAGACGGAAAAATATCAAGCATCAATTAGCTTCACCGGATACAACATGAGTCATGCCTCCTTCTGATATGGATAAGATGCGATGACCGGGTGCGAGGTATCTTGGTAGGAAAAATCTTCGACCCTTTCTCGAGGACAAGACCCGTTGTCCAAGACAGGACCCTTTATCGAGGAAAACGCTGTATTTTACACGCCGCCGATGCTTGTCTTCATCAGGATCATTGTCATCATCTTCACCAGCAACATCAGAAGCGAGGACAGCCGTTTGTTGACGGAGCGAATATTTGAATGCATCGTCGACAAATCGCTAACAAATTACTCTGTAAATGGCAGGTACTTGGCTGAAGTGCGGAAACAATGCGGCCTTAAGTGATCCTTAGATTACAACACTGAAGTAAAGTGGAGCACCGCCGGCAATGGAAAGAATATGGGACATCGGAGACCTTGTCTTTCGGGCTTTATGCCGGTCATGTACTCGGGTATCGTGATCTTTAGGTAGTTGGATCGGTGGGTGGCTGGCTGGACGGGTGGGTGGTATATTAGTAGGTTGGTCTGCCGGTGAGGGAGTGGATTTGAATCCGGGTAAGAGAGAAAAATAAAGCGGTATAGAGTATTGAAAATCAGGATCAACCTATCCGATCGGGTCACCAAAAAAACACGATATGGAATAGGGACTTTTCACAAAGAAGGGTCTTCTCTAGTTTATTGTTATCTAGCCGGGATGTCTTGTTTAGCGGACAGCCCGACGGACAGACGAATAGGTGCGGAACGATAGGCGGAGACGCTTGGCTCTGACGTCACAGGAACGTGTGTACACGTCACACACGACGACCGTCGGACGTGGCCGTCGGTAGCTGCACCGATGCTAATGTCTGCCGTAATCGCATTAGGCCGTCTTGTTAGCGGGACAATGAATGGGTGGGCGATAATCAAACCGGGGGGGGGGTCCCCCGCAGAAGAGAAAAGGTACGGAAGAGGGTGGCCGATATGTAGAAGGCTCTCATCCATCAACGTCCTTGCCGCTATACGTCTTCATGAGGACCGGAGCTCGGTTCGCCCGTCAGCTTCGGCTCACACTTCATCGCGTAGGAACTTATACGGTCATTCTATTGGTTCTGTGTGTGGCCCGAAGACGAGCTCATAATGACGAAGAAACGACGCTATATAAAGTATTAGAGGCTTTCGACCGACAGGGGGCAGGCACAACACGACGGAAGAGATAAGTCCCTGTACGCCGTCGGATTGTACTCGCTCGAATGTCGGTCAGATGTTGCCGACGCGTTGTTGTGGTCGAAACCGGCTCCGGGGTACATAGGGTAGTCTATGATAATGGTCCCCAGTCCCGTATCAGGATCTCTTAAATCATCCTCGGCTCGGCCAGTTCCATCATCCCCAGCTGATCCCGACTGTCTGGTGTTGATTCTAAATTAAGGATTCCCCTACCGGATCGCAGAGTACAATCTCCGAACTCACTCTCTCACTCACTCACTCATTCTGTAAGAACTGGGATTTGACTTCTTCGATCAACTTACCCAACTGCGCATCCATTTACATGTGCACGCATGCGTGAAAACACACACACACACACACACACACACACACACACACACACACACACACACACACACACACACAATAAAACATATATATATATATATATATATATATATATATATATATTCTTCAT
>JAODUP010000509.1:97500-102500 GCA_025642065.1 Paralvinella palmiformis | reverse complement strand
TTATGTGTTAAACTCTTTTAAAACTTAATTATTTCATCAACAAATCAGAAAGCTTTTCGTTTCATGCTTTATCCATTTTAGAGTAATATATAAAAGACTCTTAACGGTAGAAGTCAATACTAAATATATTTCATCAACAAATGGATACCATAAAAAGTTACTTTACTGCAAACCCAATACGACAAGTATCTACGAGTTCTGTTTAGCGTATTTTGACCCTTGACCCATAAATGAATTATTTACTTAAATTAGCGAGTTTATTTTGATAATGAGTTTTAATGAAGGACGTTTACTAAATCTTCCGAAAATCTGGGGATTCTTTGTTGATACGAGTGTAGCAGAAATGGTGTCAGATCATTGTTTTGGGGAGAGTGAGAGAGTGAGAGCGAATGTGTGTGTGTGTGTGTGTGTGAGAGAGAGAGAGAGAGAGAGAGAGAGAGAGAGAGAAGAGAGAGAGAGAACTGTAGCTATCCAGTAATTTCAGTTGTCGTACACTACTTTTAATTAGAAAATGAATAGGTAGAATTTAAAACTAAAATCACACACCCAAGTGTCTTCAGTTGTCTCTTCACCCACTTCTCTCTCACTCTCACATTTTCTCTCATTCTCTCTCTATCTATCACTCTCTTTCTATCCAACTATCTATTTATCTAACTCTCTCTCTCTCTCTCTCTCTCTCTCTCTCTCTCTCTTTTTATATATATATATATATATATATATATATATATATATATATATATATATATCCACCTGCCCATCTGCTTATCTGTCTTTTCATTTCCCTGTCTTTCCACCAGTTAGCTTTTCGAAATCTGTATTTCTGTCTATCTATCTGAGTGAGTGAGTGAGTGAGTGAGTGGTTTGTTTAGCCTCAGCACTGGTTACACCCGGGACATATGACCCGAGGGGCAACACCTTCCGGAAACATCTCACAAATAGAGATTCCTTAATTTGATTAGAACCCTGACATAGAGGTTTGCCCAATATGTCTGTTTATCTGTCTGTCTGTCTGCCTGTCTGTCTGTCTCCATGTCTGTATGTATTATATATATATATATCTATATATGCGTGCATGTATGTATCTATATATGTATGTATGTATGTATGCATGCATGTATGTGTGCGTGTATGTGTGTATGTATGTATATATGTGTATGTATTTTTATGTTTAATCATGTTAGTATGTCACGAATCAATCCCTTCGCCTCTCTTTCCCCATCACACCGCGACGTTCTCCCAGCGGCGTTTCATTGAGTAGATTAGTCGCAGAAAATTACATTATCCGGATACGGAGGATACCAAGTTCATGTCGGGATCGCTGTCGACGTCAAAATCGTCTCGACCCACCGCCGCCGACATTACGCTGATATCGTTTCCGACACAAACACCTAGGCTACAGGCCAGTTAGTCAGCGTCGAGTGCTCGACCTATACGGGGCTCTCTATATTTCATTCGATCCTGCTATAAAAAGTGGCCGGTGCTTGTTAACAAACGCTCGTTGAGCCGAACTAGCCCGGCATCCCCGGAACGTGCAATGGTTGCTGATGTTGTTTATTCCCGTATAAAATAGCCCAGTCTGAGGCCCGCGCGGCAACGTCAGGGCAACAGTCGACCACTGGTAGGTCGTACTAAATACCACAACGTCAAAGATTCAATTTCGACGTCGTAAGCGGCCGTCTTCGGGCTTAGTCTGGGGACGCGCGCCCGGGGAGAGCGACACGAAACAAATTAGCGACATCTGACGGGCTCGGACTACCCGGGGGTCGAGTGTCTGGGGGCCGTAAGATGCCGCCGTGGGTGTTGACGTTTCAGCCAAGTACGTGTTGCATGAAAGTAGGTCAACGTGCGGGTCTAGTAGCTTCCGCTACCAATATTTTTAGTAAATTTGTAGTATCGACAATAATAATAATAATAATAATAACAATATAATAATGATTCCGATTTCTATTTAGTTGGATGATAAAGAACAGAAACAGCATACATACTAATAACAATAATAACCTATGAACAACAACAATAACAACAACAACCACAAAGGCGTAATAGGAAATCTTAATTACCATACTATAATAACTGGTCCTAATATTGGTCTCAGGATTTATAGGTTCCATTTAATATCCATAGAACTCGAAGCCATTTTTTTCTCTCCAGAACGAAGTATAAAAAAACAACCAAAACATTAGTCATTAGTCAGGATAGAGGATCCAGTTCCGGTTGGGGTGGTGAGATAGACTAACAAAGAACGGATTTTAAAAAGGTGATTTTACATTGGAGCTTAGCTGACAGCCATCGAGATAATATATCTAATGAGACGCCCCCTCTCTCTCTCTTTGTGTGTGAGTGTGTGTGTGGGGGTTATGTGTGTGTATTTGTGTGTGTATGTGTGAGTGTGTGAGTGCGTGCGTGCGTGCGTGCGTGTCCATCAATCTCTCTGTCGAACTCTGTTCCTTTGTCCCCTGTGTTTATTTATCAGTATAAGTTCTCTCTATATGTCTATCTTTCTGCCTGTCTGCCTGTCTGTATTTATCTTCCTTTCTGCCCGTTTCTCCCCCTGTCTGTGTCCACCGTTTCCGTGCGGTATCTCCCGCAAGTGGTAACGGATTACAAATGGCCGCCTCTTCGCGATAACATCACCCTGCCGTACCACGTGACGTCCGCCCTAACAGATGGCATCTGTTACTTAATGGCGGCGCCGAGCAATATTAGCCGCCATCTTGAAATGTATAAAAAAGAGGCGCCCACTAGTACAAAACAGCCCTCCTCTGAACACAAACAGCGAAACCCGGCTCGTACTAAGTGGTGTTTTTTTGGTGGTGGTGGGACTTGATGTCTTACACTAAGCCCTAACTCCCCGTTTCCGCCGACAGACGCCATTAGAGGAGCAAGAACGAAATATATAGTGCGTGAGGGTTGTCATGAGGGCGCCAGGCGTCAATCAGTCATTTACGACCGTTCGGGGAGGGACTGAATTCAGAGAAGGCCGTCGTTTGACGCTGGATGGCGTTTAGGTAACGGCTAGTTTTGGGACAGTTCTAATCGGGAAGGACCTTTTGACGATGGTTTCTGTGATGAGATGCGAAATTGCCGAATTCAGCCGTAAAGATGGCGCTCTGGGTGGCTCCGGGGCCGCGTATAATCGTCGCGAGAGACGACCAACTTGACCACCGAAGAGCATCTTTGTAGGCGTTTGAGTCGCATGAAATGGCTGCTTCGTTTACGCTCGGCGCTAGTGTAACGCGGGACTTAGAACCAAGGGTCTAATCCTCGCCGAAATGACATGAAAGGGCCGAATCCTCTTATTGGTGAATGAAACATCTCGAATATAGGCAACAGTGGGATTCAATCTCGCTAGCTGGTTAGTAGCAGTATAATGCGCCGCCAAATGTTCTTCGGTGGGGAGGGTCAGAGCGGGGGGCGGGGTGAGTCTCTAAGCGCAACTTCGAAGGTGTTCACTCGTGCTTCCTTGGAAGCACGTTTACGTATAAGTAGGCGGCAGTGAGTGAAAATGTACTGGCACAGGCAATCATAAATCGTTGGTATCGGAACGATTCCAAACCAGCTACTTTTGTTAATGTGACACCTAATCTCTCATACGTATCTCTGAAGAATATTTTCAACAAAATGATTTATTAGTTCTTCGATGAGAAGTTGAAACGAGTTATTCGAACAGATATTACCGCCAGGACAGTCAATGAACACAGATAAACCACTGTCACACATATCCCCCCGCACCAATTCTCTCCCCCCCCCCCACACACACACGCCTAGAATTCACGCCAATGATAAGATAAACCCACGGCTCTGTCCTCCAATCAGTTGCCGCCTCCAACGAGAACACAAAACGAATGTCAAATGGGATAGAAATCATTCCTGGAAACGTTCCGTCTTCGTGGAACGCGACAATTTCCTCGCAATAAGTTCCAAATCCCAGTAGGTTCCCGGGGAAGACGAACTTCCCTCTCCCCGTAAAGCGTCTACCACACGACAGGCCGCTGTCGGCACGACATCGGAGCATTAACAGCGGCTAAGTCATGAGGATTGTTCCTTAAAATTGTAAAACCGTCGCTAGATGGAGTTCGTCCCCATTGATGGCTTCCGATCGCTTCCGCTGCGCGAAGGCATAGATGAAAGAACACACACGCACACGCGCGCGCGTATACACATACCCCCCACACACGCCCGCGCACACACACACACACACACATATATATATATATATATATATATATATATATATATCGGATGTGAGACTGAATGATAAAATGACTGAGTTGCTGCATTATCAAAATGATCTGGGGATAAAAAGAAATTATTATCGATTTTGTCCCTTGTATCAAAGATTATTAAATTAGTATGAATTATTTCAATCATATTGACTGTGTAACATAACAAGAGGCTAATGTGTCGGCTTTCATTTAAACATCGAATGAAAAACACGTATATTATACAACATGATGTTAAATAACTATCTAGGTAGCTTTCACAATTTATATTACACTGTTGTTATTATAATTGCTGTAACAATAGTTGTTTTTGTTGTTGTTGAGGTGACTGTTGCTGCTGGTGAACAATGTCCTATTTATGGGAAAACATCACCAGGTTCAACATCAACAGTAGTGCCATACCCATATTCCGACGGTCTACGAGTTCGCTTCCTGATCTATATGGTTTGCGTAGATACCCCGCTATCATAGACTGTTGCCAGGCAACGTTAATTAAGTTACTATAAATATGTTTTTCTCTCCGATTCAAAGTACCTAAGCGCTTGTCTCGCCTTCCAAACACAATCACCCCCGCACGCACAGACACACGCACGCACGCACGCACGCACGCACGCACGCACCGTCCCCATACAGAACGGACAGTTTCCAATAGAGAACACCTTTAGATGTCAGGGTTGAACATCTTTTGTCTTCCACCGCTGTCACGCCGAGGTAATTAAACTCCCCCAAAATCTCGTCGACCCCTCGTTTACGTCAGCCTAGACCACGTAAAGAAAA
>JAODUP010000509.1:85000-92500 GCA_025642065.1 Paralvinella palmiformis | reverse complement strand
AATAAAATAGCCGCTTTGCGGTAAGTAATGAAAGTCATCGGCCGCTCGAACATAAATAGTGTCAAACACGTTCAGATGTAATAGATTTCGTCATCGTGTGACAACGTTAAAGATTAAAGCATCATCAATGTCTGTATGTGTTTACCTGTGAGTCCGGCGTTTTGGGCTTAAATAATTCACGGTACCACGGCAGGTATTTATCAACTTTAATTTGAGTCGCCAATCCGGAAGGAGACCACCCCGCCGCCGCCAGATCGGCGAGACGATGACGTAAACGATGTAACGTTCACGTTTAGAAGGCCGGCCGATGTCGGGTAATATCGCTCACTTTTGTTAAAGCTTTCTATCACGAAAACAATGACACCACCGATTGGCTGTACCCAGACCACGTACTACAGCCCACAACGTGGTGATGATGATCATGATGATGATGATGATGGAGGTGATGGTGGTGATGATGATGATGATGGTGGTGGTGGTGGTGATGATGATGGTGATGGTGATAATGGTGATGGTAGTGATGGTGATGATGATGATGATGGTGATGATGATGATGATGGTAGTGATGGTGATGATGATGATGATTGTGGTGGTGGTGATGGTGGTGGTGATGGTGGTGATGATGATAGTGGTGATGATGATGATGGTGGTGGTGATGATGATGGTGGTGATGATGATGGTGGTGATGTTGATGGTGGTGGTGATGATGATGGTGATGGTGATAATGGTGATGGTAGTGATGGTGATGATGATGATGATGGTGGTGATGATGATGATGGTGGTGATGGTGGTGATGGTGATGTTGGTGGTGGTGGTGGTGATGATGATGGTGATGGTGATAATGGTAATGGTAGTGATGGTGATGATGATGATGATGGTGGTGATGATGATGATGGTGATGATGATGATGGTGATGATGATGATGATGGTGGTGATGGTGGTGATGATGATGTTGGTGGTGGTGGTGGTGATGATGATGGTGATGGTGATAATGGTGATGGTAGTGATGGTGATGATGATGATGATGGTGGTGATGATGATGATGGTGGTGGTGGTGATGGTGATGGTGATGATGATGATGATTGTGGTGGTGGTGATGGTGGTGGTGATGGTGGTGATGATGATGATGATGGTGGTGATGGTGGTGATGATGATGATGGTGGTGGTGGTGGTGATGATGATGGTGGTGGTGGTGATGGTGATGGTGATGATGATGATGATTGTGGTGGTGGTGATGATGGTGGTGATGGTGGTGGTGATGGTGGTGATGATGATAGTGGTGATGATGATGATGGTGGTGGTGATGATGATGGTGGTTATGATGATGGTGGTGATGTTGATGGTGGTGATGGTGGTGATGGTGGTGATGGTGGTAATGGTGATGGTAGTGATGGTGGCGTTGTGGGTTGTTATAGTGATGGTGATGGCGATGGTGGTGATGGTAGCGTTGTGGGTGATTATGGTGATGGGCGAGGGAGGAGCTCTGACGATACATGAAATATGTATAAACCCCCGGGAAAATATTGTAGCCCGGGAAAAACGTTGGACGATTCACCTGTAGACATAGCATATATATATATATATATATATATATATATATATATATATATCGTCGGGGTAGTGCCGTGAGCTAGGCTTTTACGACAAAGGAAAGGACCCCGCCTTTGGCTTGGCTAGTCGAGTGTGGACCCCGTGGCTAGCGGGAGTACCGACCAACTCTAGTTCAGCCCGCGGCCTCGTCCAAACTGCGGGGATCTGGCCAAGTTGGTGATTGATATGTTTCTTAATGACCAAGTCATATGATAATAGTTGACAGGGTAAACAGTCCATTGCCAAAGAAGGTGGACTTTGAAGGTGGGGGGATAGAATTATGGTGTATTCGTGGTTCTAAGGATGTGAAGAATCATTTCGTGAAGATTTTCGTTACTCCTCTCGTGCTGATGATGCACTCGTTGAATGACAGATTATCTCGTTTATATGTTTACGTCTCCGACTGGTTCGTACACTAACTGGCAGACTCACTTACTCAGTCACTCACTCACTCCGGCCCATTTAGCCTACCATGTGCACAAACATGGCCGTAAAACATCAATCATCATCACTCACTCACTCACCAATACACCCACATACTCACAAACTCAATCACTGACTCATCCAAATACTCAATCAATCAATCAATCAATCATTCATTCAATCAATCAATCACCCCACACTAATTCACTCACATACTCAATCACTCACTCGCAAACTCACTTGCTCACTCACAAAGTCAATCACTACTCATCCAAATACTCAATTAATCAATCAAACACCCCACAATAATTCACTCATATAATCACTCATTCACTCACTCACTCACTCAAATACCAACTCACACCCTTACTCACTCATTCAATCCATCACCCACACAAATAGTCGTTCATCCCTTTACCCTCGTCAGCATATATACTCAACCACCCCGTCTCACCCCCCCCCCGATACCACCCCAGACTACATATAATAATACCCACGGCCGACTAGACATAATCACAATCGTCTCCCAGTCTCTCGGCTCCTCTCCCTCTGACACCGGTAATGTAATATTAGCTCACACCGAGGCTCTAACATTATTTCACTACCGACATCTTTCTTTATATGACGTAGGCTGATTGTTAGCTCGGGCGTACGACGGCTAAATATCCACCGGAGCCGCACAGGAGAATCAAATCAGGGCGAAACATGATTGGAAAACGGAATGCCAGCTGCTCGGCATCGACGGAGAGACGAAGATGAGGGAAGGATATAGGAAGAGAGGGATACCAGTCGACCTCAACTCATCTGACCACTTAAAGTACGTGGCACGCCGAGGATTGGATGGGACAGTAAACGGTCGGGCGAGTTTACTCAACCGTCCTACCCCCGGAGATTTGGTTATTGTTGTATCCATCAGGAAGGGCGGCCCGGGGGGAGGGGTAAAAGGGGGACACTCGCACTATAGACTCCCACCATAGCTCCCCATCTCCGGCGGGTAATGAAGCCGAATAGATGTGAGAGGTGTACGAGAAACATAAACATTCCCGATCCGAAGTGCCAGGATGTTTGTAGCCTTTTGAACTACAGCAGTTAATGCGCTCCGGATTCCAGGAAGTATTCTGTCGGTTCACGTAGTTTTAATAAACTCTTTCAATTGCGAGTCCCATTTTCGCCTCCGAACCATTATTCCAGTCATTCTCCGACCGACTTTACCTAGCCACGGGTTGGCTTGGTACAGGTAAATGTTTACCCAAGCCAAGCTTTGTCATTATTCTTCCCTCCCCGCTAACGCCCAGCCTCCCTCTCTCTTCCGATCCCGATCGGTGCCTCTATGTTATCCGGAAGCGACGAAGTGTTGACGAAGTCGCCGTCTGGTGTACATTAGCCAATGTTCAGGATTTAGAGTATTTTGTTATACTCTTGTGATGATGAGATAATTATTGAATACGATGTTTATTTATGATGACGTTCTATCCTTTTGTATGGTGTTTGTGTCTACTTATGTAATAAGCTATATATATTATAATATATATATATATATATATATATATATATATATATATATATATATATATATATATATATGATGATAATGATGATGATTGATGTTTTACGGCCACTTTTGTGCACATAGTAGGCTAAATGGGGCGAGCGACCTCCAAAGGTAATGAAGTGAAGTCAAAGATGAAACATCCTTCAGGTATTCCCACGCCGAGATCCAACACGCTACCGTTAGACCACGAGGCGCCTCACACACACACACACACACACACACACACACACACACACACACACACACACACACACACACACACACACACACACACACACACACACACACACATACACACATACACACATATATACATATATATATATACATATATATATATATATATATATATATATATATATATATATATATATATATATATATATATATATATATATATATATATATATAATATATATATATATATTGTGTATATTCGTATATCAGTGTGTCTGTCTGTCAGTCGGTGTGTCAGTCTGTCTCTCTGTATGTCTATCTGTATGTCTGTCTGTTTGTCTGCCTATGCCGATTTACCAATAGATCACAGACCAAACAGAGCCTGAAAATGGTAAAATTTTAAACTCGGACACAACGCGATGATAAAAACAGATAGCCATTGATACAGATGATAGCCCACGGATGCCCCGTTATAATTTAACTTGATCCAGACATCGATGGCGGCTGAATTATTTATAGCATCATCGAGTGATACCGTTCGTATCAGCCGTCATTCAGTACAGAATGCAATAAATACATTCCACGATGGTCGGGATTTTCTCTCTCCGTAAAATAGTTTTTCCCACCACTCAGGTGAACAGGTAGAAATATGCTGACCAGGGAATGTTCTAAATCGCTGGCGGCATTTTTTCACCTGTCTTCCGCTTTGTTAACCCGATAACCTTTGCGCTTCAAAGGCGCATTCACTTTATTGAATAACCTCAGATTAGCCGCGATCTTGTGAGTATGAATATTTCATAAAATCATTTATCGATTTCGTTATTTATCCATCAGTAGCCCTACTGACGGTATCGTGGAAGATGACAACAAGCCCTCTTGAACATTGATGCGCTGATGGTGTCCTAGCCCAGAGAAAATCTGCGAAATTGCCGAGGTTCTTCTATCCAAACATCACGCATCATGGCTCGTGCTGCATTGCAGTTTATGAATGGGAAATGTGGAGGGAAGAAAACAAAACTTAGACATAACGGTATCAGCAACGACGAAGGCATAAAAAATAGACAGTAAAATAGCTTTCTTTTTATGCCAACACGTAACCACTGTACGTAATCTCGGAGGCCATCTCGTGCGTTATGAAGATTATTCGGGAAATTACTAGCAGGGGTCGTGTTTACACGGGATGAGTCGATGTTGGTTCGGTTTTGATCTTCCTCAGAAGGTTCGGGGTCAGCTAATTATCGTCGATAAATGCTAAAGCCTCGATTTGGCGCTATTTATAGCAGCAACGCGAAGAAGGCACGATGTAAGGTCACGTCGCCAAACTAGTACGAGAAAGGTCGAACACATGATGGAATCGAAAGATGTTGATTTTATTTACTTCGGTTTCAGCTCGACCTCGTGATGCGAAGACACATATCATCTTCTGGCGTCCCGCCGCCTTTCGTCGATTGCAGACTTTTTGTTTGACCTTGACACCTCTCGGTAACGGAGATTAGATAGCATTGGCGTGTCGCTCGTCCTTTAACTTTTATTCATCGATCCGATAAAAAAATTCAGACCCAAGAAAGCGTCTTCTGGATTAATGCATTTTCTCACAGTCGAGAAGAAACGATTCCGTGCCGATCCAGAGGGACTGCGTACTTCACCTGGAGCAGGCGATGTTCGAATTGGACTGGCATCGAGACAGCTTCGCCGCTAAGACTGTCGCTTTAAGGAGATGTTATTAAGATGGTGGCAAAGTTTTAGATTATGTGAGAAGATGAAGATTAAATAAAAGAAGAAACCCAGTTAGAGTCCACACAGACGTAGATCAGGAGATTCGTTTTTACCATTTTCGCGCTCTCCGGAGACTTCCAGTTTAGTTGTTGTATTTTCATTCCGTGAATAGAAACAAGACCCGTACTTAATGACTGTACAACATCTGGCTACTTTAAGTCTGTTTTGTGTCTGTTTTGTGTCTGCTTTTAAGTCTGTTTTCTCTTCTTCTACTATATTTTGTCCAAGTCAACACACTTGCATATCTGTCTGGAGCATATCCATGGTCTAGACGGTAGCGCAGTTGGCCACATATGCATAGCATCTGGGTTCAAATATCCGACCTACAGGTTCGTTCACTTCTCGCCACACTACAGTAGGACGTCAAGCTGCCCATCTATCCCACAGGGTGCCCAGAATTAGCCGCGAGATTCCTAACCACATCCGACTGGTAACATTCTAGTAGCCATCTTTTCCCCAAAGCCAACATCTGAGTGTTGCCCTCAGAACAAACGCCGAAGACAGACATTATCTTCCCACCGACTAAATCTAGCCAACACCTTTTCGAGAGACCGTACTTCCGGTAGAACGAGCTACCTGACTGACGCCTGGAACGAGTGCGCCTTTTCAGTGCCGTCGGCTTAGAAATGTGCGCAGTACCGACTTCAACCTTATCAACGACTAGACAATGGAGGAACCTTTTCAGCTCACACATCTGAACAAACGCCTACCAGTCCCAGATGAAGATGAGACACTCCGGAGGAAGGGGGAAATTGATGGAAGCCCTCCACCATTGTTTCCCCTCTGAGCGAAGACTTCGGCCAATTCTGACGTTTCGTGTAATGAAAGCAGAAGTGAGATGATACGATCTGGTATTCATCAAACACTTGTGTCTGCCTGCGGATGGTATCGGGACCAACGAGTAGAAGACGCATTGTTCTGATAAGAAACGTATTCGGTCTCAAGGCTGAGTGTGATACCCGATGGCCAACTGGAGGCATCGGAGAGTGCGGAGGGGGTATTCCTGATGGGGGCATTGGCCGGTGTAAACGGCGCCGTCCGGATCATGGTACGCTAGGGAGAGAAAGGGTGTGGGGAAAGTGGGGGAGGATACAGGCACGCACACACACATACAAGTGAGAAAGAGAGCGAGAGAGAGAGAAACAACACACATACACAAGTACACACACACACACACACACACACACACACACACACACACACACATGCACACAATATAGTGTAGATTAATTATGGCATCTGCCAGTTCGGCAAGATTTATTCCCGTCACCGAATAATTGATGACACCACTGACAAAACACAGCTCATCTCCAAACTTCCGACGGAAGACGCCGTCATTGTTGGTTCGTTCGAGTTGTCCACAACCCCCCCCCCTCGGAAAGCCTCATCAGCGAGATGAGACGTCGGCATGACAGGAAGTCAAACATCCGCGCAGTCGATATTGCGTGATGGACAGAAATGACTGACTCTCGTTACAAAACTGGCTACAATTAGCGACATTATCCCGGCCAAATCGCCGTTTATTGGGTCAATCAGCCGCTATGTTAAAGCCACTGCTAACGTTGACGTAGAAACAACAGCCAATCGACGTCGGCAAGACGTCGGCTCGCGGCGTCCAAGAATGCCGAAGGTGACCTTTATGGTTTCGCAGTTCTACGCCATCACCACTCGGATATCTCGAATGACTGTCGTTAAATAATTAATAAGCGACGATGGGAGGACGGAATCTGACACGAACATCATCAACATTGATGGAGAATCTCTGGTTTAGAGTCGACACTAATTCTTGTTTGGGTCACGTTTACCTTTTCACCGAGATCCTTCCTTTGTAAGATTGGCGAATGGGCGATTGTTGAGTTTTTTCTCTCTTCTCTACCGAGAGAAGGCCACGTTCGGTTTTAACTTCGGAGACCGGTCCTGATCATTGACATAAATAAAAAATTATGTTGCACGTCCAGAAGATGGGGGGGGGGGGATGAGGG